>JALPSE010000055.1:38597-57408 GCA_030558545.1 Bipolaris gigantea
GAACATGGCAGAAGAGAAGAAAGACGAAGAGATGCAGAAGGAAGAAGCCCCAGTGGCTCCAGCCAGCCCACAAGACCGATCGTGGACACCCGATGGTCTACCAAACCCCGCATTTCTCCCCAACGACCACGCAAAAGACGAGCCGACTTCCAAGATAGACGACGAGCAGGAGATAGCTAGTCCCTTTCGAAAAGACTGATTGAGTGTATCTCAACGGCCTTCTTGTAAGTGATCAATTATTTTCAGCACGCATCCATATAACATTGCTAAGGCGACAACTTCAGAATATGTTTTTACAATTGTCGAGTTCAGACACTCACTTCATTTTTCTTTGTCAATTCTCAGAGGAATAGAATATTGATTTTTTTTGAAGGATGCTTACGATAGTGTTGCTGAGTAGTCTAATAAAGTGGCGTCCCCTAGTTTCTCTTTGTTGAGGGGGATACCATGCAAAATGGGATTGAGGAAATGTAGCACTTGGGCGTTTGTACTATAACACGTTTTGAGGCTGGTAATAGATCTATGTTGTTTGCAGTTCTTATTTCATTCATGTACGTAGGTATGGCCCATTGCTGCATTGTAAAGCGGCAAAGTGGGAAAGGAAACAAAAATACGAGAGATTTTGCATGGCTCATACTTTTGTGTTACTTGCTTCAAAGCTTCACGCCCCTCAGCCTCGCAAAATAGTACAAAAGCCCAAATGCCAATCCCCCCAAATGTCCCCCATGCGCAATCGTCGTATTCGAACTATTAACAAAATACCCATCATACACGGCGTAACCCGCGACCAACCCCCAAAGCGGCACAGGCACGATCCCATAAATCAGCACTTTGGCATGTGGCGCCAAACAAGCCGCCACACTGCTCACCCCCATGACCACGCCCGAAAACCCCATTCCCCTCACAGTGTCGCGCGCGGGGGGGCCTTGGTCCTGGATCCTGTAATGCCTCGAAACCAGGTATCCCAGACTTCCCGAAAGCCCGGATCCCAGCGCCACCGTCAGAAACCTAGCTGGCGTAATGAGCGGAGCCGCAGACGCGAGGAACTGGCCAAGGAAGTAAAACGTAAACATGTTGGAGAAGAGATGGAAAGCATTTATATGCGTGAGATTCGCCAGGAGAACAGGCATGTAATTTCCGCTTTTGAACTCGGAGTAGTTGAGGGTGAAGGTTCGGAGGAAGCGGCGCCAGGGGCCAGGGAAACCTTGGGAGGCTTGCTGTTGCAGGTACATGGCGTAGCCGAAGACGGCGATGTTGGTACCCATGAGGGTGTAGAGGACTTTGTTGTTGGCGCTTACTTGGGAGTCGTAGGTGGGGAGGTAGTTGCGGCGGGGGTGGTGGCGGGAGTAGTGACGGGAACGGGGGAGGTTGAGGGAGGGGGGTGGGGGTCGGGAGGGAGAGAAGAAAGCGGGGGGTTTGGTGGTGGGGGTTCGGAGGGTGCGGAGAGCGGTTGAGAGGCGGATAAGGGAGGTCATGGTGGGCTTGGGGGATTGTTTGGGTGTTTGGTGTAGTCTAGGTAGAGAGGTGGTACAAATGGCAAAGTCCAAATATTTGGGGTTGGTCCTTCCAAAGTAAATGAAGTCTTGTAAAAACTTGGGGCTTTCTACATTACATATCAGAGTGTTTTTCTTAGAATGAAGTTACATGTGTCTTGCTCACGTGCTCTTTGGTATATCAGAAGCAATATGGTGTTGGCCCAATCCAGGTGTGGCGTTGCGCAGGAAATCGGTGAGTCTGTCCCAATACTACTACCGTACACGACACCACGTCCAGTGAGATAGCCGAGACGGAATGGCTGCAAAGAGTGAATTGAAATGCAAGTGAAATAGGGACTTTACCCACAAAGCTTGTCACAGTCAAGGCAGCGACGTCAGAAAGCCCAATGGCAAGCACGCACGGACCGTTGCCCTCCCCCATCATCAAGTTCCTCCTTGCATAAAGCGGCCCGCTCAGCTACACCACCACCACACAAACCCCCCCTCGCCCGCCCAAAATTCCACGCCCGCTCTTGCGCTCAACTTCCAAAGGCTCTCATTGCATCCGAATACCCGCAGCACTACTCGCGCGAACCTGCAATTACACATACACATCGCCATTCGCACCACGTACAGGCGAAACACTAACACTGCGACTATCTCTCTCGGGTTTCATTCGGCTTCCTCGACGCAGCAAACGCACCACCAAAAAATCTGAATTCGCGTCTCTGTCAGTCACGAGACCTGATCACTTCTCTAGCTTGCCGGCCCCCACTCTCGTCGGCATACACGATACGAGCTTCCACCTGAAAGCCCCCACTTCAGCCCGTGCTCCATTCATAACTTGCGAACCTTGACGTCTTGCTCAGCGACTCCACCCTCCGGTGGACTCTACACATACACAATGACTTCAGAAATCACGAACCAACTAGCAGCAACGCAGCTGAGGTGAGTCGGTCGAGAGTAAGTGAGAGGCTGTAAGCACACGCGCTGACACGTCTAGCGATGCCACACCGTCAGGAGAGGCCAACTGGAAGGCTGGATTGAACGCGCCCGTAAAGGATGCGCGACCACAAACAGAGGTACCATGTGCGAGCACATGCAATGCTAGGAAGAACATGCTGACACACGCGTAGGATGTTACTGCTACCAAGGGACTTGAATTCGAAGACTTCTTTATCAAGCGCGAGCTGATGATGGGCATCTTCGAGGCTGGCTTCGAGAAGCCATCGCCCATTCAAGAAGAGACCATCCCTGTAGCACTTACTGGCCGAGACATACTTGCACGAGCGAAGAACGGTACCGGAAAAACTGCCGCCTTTGTCATCCCCACTCTCGAGCGCGTAAACCCCAAGAGCCCAAAGACACAAGCCCTCATCCTCGTACCCACCCGAGAACTCGCCCTGCAAACCTCCCAGGTATGCAAGCAGCTGGGAAAACACCTTGGAATCAACGTCATGGTCTCGACCGGTGGTACAGGCCTCAAAGACGACATCATACGGTTAAACGACCTTGTCCACATCATTGTTGGAACACCAGGTAGGATTCTGGATCTGGCTGGCAAGGGCGTAGCAGACCTTTCAGCTTGCCAGACCTTTGTCATGGATGAGGCCGATAAGCTTCTTTCACCAGAGTTCACCCCAGTTGTGGAGCAACTGCTTGGCTTCCACCCCAAGGACAGACAGGTCATGCTTTTCAGTGCCACCTTTCCCATTGTTGTCAAGAGCTTCAAAGTACGTTTCATGATGCTCCAGGCAAAACAACCCGGCTAATACAACCTAGGACAAGCACATGAACTCCCCGTACGAGATTAACCTGATGGATGAACTTACACTTCGCGGTATTACGCAGTACTACGCTTTCGTTGAAGAGAAGCAGAAGGTCCACTGCTTGAACACCCTTTTCAACAAACTCCAGATCAACCAGTCCATCATCTTCTGTAACTCCACGAACCGAGTCGAGCTTCTCGCTAAGAAGATCACCGAACTCGGCTACTCGTGTTTCTACTCGCATGCTCGCATGCTCCAGCACAACCGTAACCGCGTTTTCCACGACTTCCGTAATGGTGTATGCCGAAACCTTGTCTGCTCTGACTTGCTTACCCGCGGTATCGATATCCAGGCAGTCAACGTTGTCATCAACTTTGACTTTCCCAAGAACGCAGAGACTTATCTGCATCGTATTGGTCGCTCTGGTCGTTTTGGACACCTGGGTCTGGCTATTAACCTGATCAACTGGGAAGACCGTTTCAACCTGTATAGGATTGAACAAGAGCTTGGTACTGAGATTCAGCCCATTCCTCAGGTCATTGAGAAGAACCTCTACGTCTATGAGTCGCCCGAGTCGATCCCCCGCCCCATGTCCAACCAGCCGCGTGCTCCTGCCCAGATTCAGCAACAAGAGCAGGAAGGCGCCGCACGCGGAAACCCCAATGCTCGTGGCGGCTTCCGCAGTGGACGTGGTGGTGGCGGTGGCTTCCAAGGACAACGCCGAGGACCTCCACAGAACCAGCAAAACCGTCAACAGAATAGTCACAACGCTCAGCGAAATCCTAGGCCGCAGCCTGCAAACCCACCACAGGCCTCGTAAGGCCGACTGCCGCTTCTAGCAGGACTTAGCCATCTGAGTAGTCTTTTGGTTTCAACAACTGGTGCATTTCCCTATGTCACAACTTCTTCCTGCTCGGGGGCCGCAACAGCACTTGGCGGTGCCATTTGCACATACGTATTCTGGCGTTTTTCCTTTGTATGCAATTATGCAAGCAGCCGCTGACGACACGATACGGGACACCTGGACCTTTCTTTCCTAGGTACCACGAATCGGATCATTGGCGTAATACGGTTTTAACGATCTGGACCATCTTCTATGTACTATATCAAGGGTTGCCTGGGTCGTAACTGTTTTCTGCTTTTTGTCGGTCGGCTGGTCTTGCCGACTTACTTTCTTGAGACGCTTTGTCTCCGCCTTCTCGACGGTACATCTCAACGGTCTTCGTCCACTGCATCATCTAGTTTTTCCTTCGTCCTCATTTGCATTCTCTACTCAGCACCATCGGTGGTTGGTATAGTCTTTCTAAAAGCTCGGATCCTTTCTTTATCCAGGATTACAGCTAGTACGATCGTCTTTTGCTCGACCCTACCCTATTTTCGATGTCTACTGGATATCTGTAGCCCTTCTTTTGCTACAGATAGCTTCTCCGCACGATATCCTTTTAACATCATCGACCCTGGACATACACTCTTTGTTCAAGGCCGACCGTACCTCTACACTCTATCCGACCCGATACGTTACATGTTGACTTGTATGTCATTTGTTATGGAAATTCTGCAGTTCCTCTCCCTCCTCTAGGAACTGCATCCATTGAGCGCTACGAATTGGCTCATTTCAAAGTTGGTCATCTTCTTGTTGGCATTGCCAGCGGGAGGACCTGACTAGTCTGGGAGTTGTCTTCGAACTGCGTTGGAGTCAGTATGTCAGATTATGGATATACTTGCCCGAATCAGTGTATGCTTTCCGCGAACACCACTACAACGTGGATCTTGGAAGACTCTTCCCCGTAGAAGGAAAAAAACAGTAAAAACCCGTGTCGATTGATACACAGCAGTAAAATTAGGAAAAAGCCTTTTGGGGGCCCGGCTGGAAAGGATGGGATTACGAGTATGGTGACTGGCGTCATGGTATGGCTGCTATCGAAAGCGACCAAGCAACAGGGATTGCCTGACATGGTATCTAGATGCGCTCAAAGCTAGTCTCGACCTCTTTTTCAATGCAAATCTCTTTTCCCTCAATTCTCTCGCGTTACTCTTTTTCAATGTCGGTGACTTGTATGTAACGTCTTATTTGATCTGCCCAACAATACTACTCACCATGACAGTAGCCTCTCTCGCCCACGTCACCGTCGCATTGCTACCACCAGCACCCTTTGCCGAGTTACTATTCCCAGGAAACTGACTCCCGCGGTTCACACACTCCCTCACCAACTCCCTCACCTTTTCCTTGTTACTCTTGAGCGTCCGCGCAGACACTCCCCCTCTATTCATCAGATCCTGCACTCTCGGCGCCATGTTGGATGCCAGTGTACGCCAGAAGTAGCTGGGGAGGGATGAGGTATCTAGTGCTTGGAGTAAAGGTTGTAATAAATTCGATTGCTGCGGTTCTGAAGTCGAGGAAGAAGAGGAGGAGGAGGAGGAGAGGAGAGGGTGAGACGGCGTCTTTATCGACTCCAAAAGCGACTGCAGGGCAACTATATTCTGACATCTCGCCGATATCTCGAGCAGCGTGCGGTCGAGAGACGGGAGTTGAGCTAGTGCGCGGGCGAGGGAGGCAAGCGAGGATTTGAGTTGGGTCTGGACGTGTTCTTGGAGTGCGGTGAGCATCAATGTTGGCTCGAAGGGCTTAGTGGAAGATGATGCTGGTAAAGGGGATAGGAGGTAGAGTGTTTGCAAAGCAGATGTTGTGCGGGCTTTTGTGTCTTCGTTTTGGGAAAAGGTGGATGCGGACGAAGCGGCGGCAGAGGAGTAGGAGGAGAGTAGGGAGGACATTGAGAATTCCTTGATTACTTGGTTGGCACGCGAGGCGATGCTGCGTTCACCTGGGTTTACAAGTTCGGCTTTTAGCGTGTTGATTGCGTTGATGTGGTCAAGGCCTTCGCCTTCTTGGCCTGGTTTTGAGGCAGAGAGGATTTGGCGGAGCGAGAGAATGGTGTCGGTTGAGCGCACCATGGCGCGGTGGTCTTCCTTCTTTGCGCTGCCTACGCCGCCCAGCTCCGCCATGCGGACTTCGAGTTGGCGGCCGAGCATCAGACAGCGGGCTACTGCGCGTCCCAGCTTGACGGTCTCGCAGAGGCGCTCGGCTGTGAGTTGGACCTGGGTGGCGACTTCGTACCGCTCAATGACTTCTTTTTCCAGCGTGCGGTACGACTCGGTCAGACTGGCGACCTGGCCTTCCACCTCGTGCAGGATGCGCGCGCTCGAGTCTGCATGTTCGCGCGTGTGTTCTAGCAACGGCAATGCTGATTTGGTTGTAAGCGTGTCAATGTGCGTGTCGACTTCCTGGACATCGAAGAGAACGCGCGACAGCGGTGTCGACAGATCTAGCGGGGTGTCGGAGGGGTTGTTGGTCGAGAGGACGAGTGTGTTGGCAAAGGACGTTGCCGAGAATTCTGGGTCGAGAAAAGCTTCATAATCGATGTATGAGGGTTCGGTGTCGTCTTTGGACATGGCGGCAGCCTAAGACGAGTCCCGCGCCGGGCGCAATGGAATGAGTGGCTTGTTGGTGAGAGAGAGAGAGCTGCGACAGGGATTCTTATCTTAGCGTACTGGTATCACGTCCAACTACCCTGCATCACCATGCTAACCAAGTAGCCAATCGCTTGACCTCAATGCTCCGACCTCGACCTCGCTCGGATCTTACCAGGAAATTGACCAATCTCAACTTCTTACAACAAACGCTCAATTGGGACATGCTCATCTAAGGGTTTGTACTAACGCTTTGACATTGGCACCGTATCCATTGATTTGATACATTGAAATCGCTATGCTAAAAAGGGACATGAACGCCAAAAGCGCCTCCAAGGTATACAGCACCGTCCTTGATCTCATAAAAAACGTTACATTAAGCACCTTCACTACCAAACTCCTTGGTCCATTCAGCACTGCGATGCAGATCCTCGCCACTAACCGTCGGTCTTGAAGCCTTGATGGCCTTGACGAAATCCTTAACCCTGAGAGGTGGCTCGAGCAACTGGTCACCATCGAGATCTGTCCATGATTTCTCGTGTGCTTGTGGATCACCAGGAGAACAGGGCGTCCATTTTGTTTGGCCATCGACTTCGACAGGCTTGTAATGTGTTGCCGTCTGAATCAGACGTACAGGCTGCATGAGCGCGTCCTGCACTGCAATAGAAATATCGGAACCAGAATATCCCTCGCTAAGCTCTGCCAGCTTCCTGTAGTCTGCCTGGTTTAGTTCGCAGGGTGTGTTTCCGACCGCAAGCTCAAACATCTTCATGCGTGCGGGAAGATCGGGTAAGCTAATGTGTACTCGTCGCTGGAAACGTCGTCGGATAGCCGAATCGAGCTGCCACGGAATGTTTGTTGCTCCAAGGATGAGCACGCCTTTTGAGTCTTTGCCCACACCGTCCATCTGTACTAGCAACTCGGTTTTGATACGTCTTGATGCCTCTGATTCGCCTTCTCCACGGGGGCCACAGAGAGCATCAATTTCGTCTATGAAGATAATTGAGGGCTTATTCTCGCGTGCCATGCCGAAGAGTTGCTTAACGAGACTAAAGACATGTTAGTCACGCGCCTGGTATAATGAGAGTCATTGTGACTTGCCGTTCTGATTCACCCATCCACTTGCTCACAAGATCCGAACTGGATACACTGAAGAAAGTACTGTTCGCTTCGGTCGCAACAGCCTTTGCCAGATAACTTTTACCGGTACCAGGTGGTCCATACAGCAATATACCTTTCCATGGTTGTCTCTTTCCGGTGAAGAGATGTGGAAACTTGATGGGTAATATGACGGCCTCCTTCAGTGCTTCTTTTGCTGCTTCGAGACCAGCTACATCCTCCCACCGAATATTAGGTTTCTCAGAGAGGATAGCGCCTGCAAGCGCACCGCGGAGCTTCTTGGAATCAGCATCCTGTTCGCCTTCGTCGTCGTCACTAGCACATGTTAGCATGATGACCCTTTAGATTCGTGTTCGCAGCGGTAAAATACCCTCCACCCTTGCCGCTACCGCCTGCTGCCTTGCCATTCGAACCCATAGCTGCTGGTTTCTTGCGATTCGAGGCATCGTTTTGATTCAAATGCTGCTTGAGCTTTTCGGCGCGCTCCATGTATTCGGCCACCTTGCCACGAATCATTTCCTTGGACTTTTGGTTCTTCTCCCATTTTAGAGCGAGCATGAAGAGCTCCACTAGTACTCATCAGTATGCGGAAGCCTCAGGCTGCCTTCTGTGTAACTAACAGGCGCTGTAGTATAGCTGGTAGGCCTTTTCATATTCGCCCGCCGTATCAGTCTCAATGGCCTTCTTGACCGTTTCGATGGCCCGACCGAGGAAATCCGCATTGCTCATGGCTTGTACCGTGGGCGTGAACCGTGCTCAAGGGCGTTGTTGTGGGTGGGCGCGTTTGTGTACAGATGAGAGCAGTCAGGTGGGGCACGCACGAGCCGTTGAAGACGGTATGTTTGGGCGCACACGGCGGGTATTATGGGGTCTGGGTATTGTTTACAGCACTCGACAGAGGAAATTTGGCGCGAGACTGTTTGGAGTAGGTTATTGTCGCAGGCAGCGGGCGTGGAGGAGACCGTCAAGTTGCCATGGCCTATGGCTGTAGCCAAGGAACCTAGCCCGCCCCGCGTTACTTCTAACCGCTTTGGGAAAGTTTATTCTCCCACCTGCGACCTGCGAGCATACGACCAAACTCTCAGTCAAGCCTTACTCAGCATCACGAACGCCATGGCGGAAGTACAACGGAAGCTGCAGGAACTTTCCGAAAAGTACCAAAGCCTCCAAGCGGGTAAGTAGTTGTTGCCAGCTATAGCAGAGGGACTGCTAACGTCGGAATAGATCTTGGAACCAAAGTTGAGGCACGCCAAAAACTTGAGTCGCAACAACAAGAGAACAGCACGGTCAAGAAGGTAGTCGACCAAAATGCACGCATGTTGGACATGGACTGAGACGCTCCACTGCAGGAATTCGACATTCTCGACGATGATGCCAACATCTACAAGCAGATCGGCCCAGTGCTATTGAAGCAGGACAAGACAGAGGCAGTCATGGCAGTGAATGGACGTCTGGAATTCATTGATAAGCAGATGTCAGTCCGAATCGTTATTCGCAAAGAGGCATGATGTTGACAAGTAGTAGCAAGGACATTGAGAAGCAGATCCAGGGCATACAGGAAAACAGCGAGAAGATCAAGGGCGAGGTGCGTTGGTTCGATGTTGATATCCAGGGTAGGCACACTGACCTGCCGACTAGATTATCCAGATCCAGACGGCGGCACAGCAATCACAAGCCGCGGCAGCAGCATCATGATAAGAGGATTCGCTACAATACTAGAGAAATCAATGAGATACCCAATCCACTCGACTTGCTTGGATCCTACCACCTACGCTATATTGTCGTGAAGAACTAAAGCCAAGGCGGATGCTGACGACTCGGGCTTCCTACAAACTCCAAATTCTAAGCCCTGACCGCTGACGTGCACGAGCACAGCAGCATGTCCCTTGCGGACGGCGTGGGAAATGCATTGATGAGCAGGATGACACGACAGACTGCCTACACGAACAGGAGCTTGATAGAGAATATCTAGTACACACAGCTTGGAGTGTGAGCCATGAATGCCAAGCCGGGAGGGGTCTATGCGTACAGGAAAGCAATTGATGTCAATATAAGGACTGATGGGTTTTTGCATGAGTCGACGCTTCTTTTGGCACGACTCGAATCATGCACGTGGCGTGGCCGAGTGGTGGGTGGTCTTTGCCGGCCCCCCCGGAACAGGCAAGCAGCGGGCAAAGTGAGCGGCGTCGGGTCTACAACCTGGGCGAGTGCTCCTGCAATAACAAAACACGACGTCGTTGGGACGGCCAGGTGGTGTGCTGTAGGTATTGGGAGCGCCGAAGGAAGTCGGCCCCTCGAGCCATGATATTGGCCAGGGACCTGTTGCAGGCGGCGCATGAACAGCCAGCCCGGAGCATTTCCTTTTGTTTGCCGCAGCGTTTGATGGCTCTCCCCGCGCAGGCGTTGCCAATGGGGGTGCGCGGCAGGACCTGGCACCATATGTTACAGATTGCTTGCGAATCGTGCCCTCTTTTTTTTTGATTTTGATTTTATGCCTCACATGCCAGGCCGGGCGGAACCTGACAGCGGAACCAGGCGTGGAATTTCTGATCAGGCATCTACACACACAGTGCATAGGCGCAGCATGGCAATTGTGTTTGGCCGGTACTCGAAACGACAATGCTATGGCACCGTGGGTGGTGATTGTTGGTTGGGCGGCGTGCCATGTACTCCGTCACTAGGTACACACACTCTCACACACCCACACACGGGGATTCGCACGCACAGGCACGCGGCGTCGCCTCAGGGCGCCCAGGCTGGCAAAGACAGGCGGACAAGCTTTTGGAGCATGGCCGTGGAGGCTCCCAAAGACCACCTGGCTCCACCAGGCATTCGCATCATCTGTAACAGCTGAGGACTAGCGCTGGGCCAGTCGTGCCGTTGCTTCAGTCTTGCGCAGGGTGCCGTGATTGGCTGCACGCTAACGAACCAACGCCTTTTGGAGTCCTGACAAGAGTTCACTGTCCCCTTCTTTACCTCTGGCAGTGACCTTCTTCCCCTGGTCTGCCTCCCTATCGCCGACCTTTTCCCTTCTTTGTTGCTGGATATATTACCCGCTCTCTTCTTATAGCGCTGCTTGTCCGTCGCCTCTTGCACAGCGCTCCCCTCGCCCTCGCCTGCGCCTATCAGCCCTTGCGCGATCCTGTCTCTCCCCTGACACTTCGCACCTCGAGCTCTCCTTTGAGGCACAGCTGGGACTGCAGGAGACACTCGTGTGCATCCATTATTTCGACCTACAGACGGCGGATTCCATCTGTCGGCACTGTGCGTCCCATCTCGACGGCCCGCACCCTCTCGTACTCGCCGTGCTCACCGTCAGCCTAGAATTTCAACCCGCCAACGGCTCGCCACGCTCAATCACTACCCCCCATCATGTCTGCCAGCCACATCGCCGCCAACAGAAACAGCACCCCCGAGGGCTCCTCCTCCCTCCGCCCGCCCCAGGCCCGCTCTTCGCTCGGTGCAAACCACCATCTCCGCGCCTCTGCTGATCTGGGCGGCTTCCCCTCGCCTTTGGCCAACCGCGGCATTCGCCCCGCCTCCGAGATCTACTTTGGCCGCAACAACACTCCGTCTGGCAACCCAGACGAGATGGAGCGTGCTGCTCAGCAGTGGCTCGCCGACATTGACCAGTATGAGACCACGCTCGAGGAGATGGCGACAGCCACCCTCGACCAGGACTTCAAGGACGAGTTGAGCGCCATCGAGCAGTGGTTCCGCGTTCTTAGCGAGGCCGAGAGGACCGCTGCCCTCTACGCGCTCCTGCAGCAGACAACCCAGGTTCAGATTAGGTTCTTTATCCAGGTACTGCAACAAATGTCCAAGAATGTGCCCATGTCTGGAGTCCTTTCGCCTGCCAACTTTGGAGAAAAGGGTGAGAATACCTGGCCCGCTATTCAATGATTTTCCGCCCTGACGTGTGCTAGATCCAATGACGCAGAAGTTGAGCGATGCTATGAGCAAGCTCAACACGGGCGAAAACCGCCATTCCATGGGCCTCGGCCGCCCCCCGCCATCCCCGGGTGCTGGAAAACGCAACTCGGGTTTGGAAACCTCCACCATCAACCGCATGTTCCCAGATGCAGCCGCAGCTATTGCTAAGCAGAAAGCTGAGTTCACCGATGTTGTAGGTGTCGCCCCGGCGTCAAACCGCAACAGCACGGTCGGCGACCGCAGTTCAATGGCAGCCCCCACCATCTCTACTCCTGAGGACAGCAAGAGGGAAAACAATGCCCCGCCGGCATCTCCCTGGAACGAAGGCGCGAACCGTCCAAAGTCCTCTGGCCAGCAGCAGCAGCAGCAGCAGCAGCAGCAGCAGCAACAGCCCATGGGCCAGTTTTCGCAGCCTCCTCCATCCGCCAGTCTTCGATCTCCTCGTCTTCCCCTCCAGAACGATACCAATACTGTGCAGACTACTACTCTAAATGCTCTCGAGGCAAACTCCAACATGCCACTCCTTTCGCCTTCTTACCAGCCAGGTGGCAGCTGGGCGTCGCAGCTGAGCACCCCCATGGTCTCCAATTTCAACCAGACCAACAACCAAGCTGATATGGTTGCTAATGCCACCGCTATGAAGCTTGCTGCACTCTCTACTGTTAACAACCGTATTCAGTTGGACGATGTGCGCAAGTTCCGTCGCGCTCGCTCATCAGACAACGGTCCCATGTCGCCTGGCATGCCCCAGATGGGCAATGGAAACATTCTCATGACAAACGAGATGGGCCATGTCTTGACTCCCCAGCAAGCGGCTGCTCTGCAGGCCCAACAGTTGGCTGCCATGAACGGCCGCCGATCTCGTCCCAGCTCCCCCGGTTTTGCCATGCAGGGCCAGGGCATGGGTATGGGAGCCATGGGTAGCTTCACTTCCCCCCAGGCCAACGGTTTCCTAGCTGCTGAATACGGAGGTGGAATGATGAACAACGGCATGGGGACCCTTAATCTTGCTCAGTTTGGACTGGGTAGCGCAGGCAACAATGATGGTCACGGCTTCCTCGGTGACAACATTGACCGTGGTCGATCTCCCCGAGGTCGCCGCGGCAGCTCCAAGCCTCCGGAGGACCCTACCGACCCTGGTCTGCTCTCAGATATTCCCAACTGGCTCCGCAGTCTCCGGTTGCACAAGTACACGGATAATCTCAAGGACCTCAAGTGGCAGGAGCTCATCGAGCTTGACGACGAAGGTTTGGAGAAGCGCGGAGTTAACGCTCTTGGCGCGCGCAGGAAGATGTTGAAGGTATGAAAGGCCTCATTCGTTCCACAAGTCCTTGAAGCTAACACAGGACTACAGGTTTTCGAGCAGGTGAAAGAAGCTCAGGAACAGGGCAAATTGCGATAGATCCGCGACTTGTATCTCCGGACTCGCACACGCAAACGAGTTCATCTCAGAACATAGATATACGATGGAAAAGCGACGACCTCCAGCTGGCACGGATGCAAATCCGTCAGGTCTGGCAACGCATACGATGACATGCTTTATGCTCTGAGACGCCATTTGGATGTTGTGTTGGCCCATCGTATGTCGAAGGCTAGCTTCCACTGCAGTTTCTTTTTTTGTACAAATGTATTAGTGTGGTTTTCTATTTCAAGGGTAGGGTAGAAGAGGCCGGGCAAGGGCAGAAAATTAATGACGCCATTGCGCGCTTTCCGCAAGACGAATTGTGCTCAGCGTAAGCATCCAAAAAAAATCTTATTCGACGTATGACACGCCGTTACTTTTGCATAAGCGTGAGACTGTTTGGGAAAGTGCGGCTCCGGCTGTTGTCCCGACGGCTAACCGCAGGGCAACCATGACCAACATCCGACACTCGGGTCAGCCCTGCAACTACCTTTCACTTGGGAACAACAGCACTTGGTTGAAGCGTGTGAACGCCCAAGAAACATTCCCCCCTGCACTGCATAAAACGTCGGCCTCAGCGCCTCCAGCCAGGTAATTCTCCTATTTACTCCGTTACACCCTTGATCTTCGATGGACCGACCATTGGCCGAGAAGCGTACTGAGCGGGTTGTATTGGCATGTGTTCCATGCCGCAGCAGACACGTCAAGTGCGATGCCGAGCAGCCTGTATGCAAGCGATGTAGGTGCGATGGCAAAGAATGCATTTACCAGAAGTCACGAAGAGGCGGGCTAGATAGAGCAGCCCTCGCAGCACGGCGGCTACGATTGCAGCAACAAGCTGAAAGTACCCAGCGCAACACACCCCCTTCTCACGCCAGCGAGGGTTCCGAGCAGCACCGACCAACACACTCAACCTGCGCTCAGCCGTCCCCGAATCTCTTTTCCAACAGCATAACAGACGAGACGTTCTCGCTCGCTGCATCACACCTGCTTCAGCAAAGCCATGCGACATTCCCCGTCGACAACGATCGCCTTCTGGAGCTGTTTTTCGAAATCTTCTGGCCTTCGTTTCCCATCATTTTGCCGTACTCTTATCTGCAAACCAGGCGCTCGAAAGCGAATCATGGCATGTCAGTCTTATTGCTCGTCCTGCAATGGATCGGCTCATTTTACGCGCCCTGGGTGCCATCAGAGCCTTATCGCGAAGCAGCTCTCAAGGCAGTTGCTTCACCCACGCTTGAACGCACGCCATTCAACGTCCAATCGCTCATGTTACTTGCAGTCACAGAGCTTTACTGCAATCTCAAGAGCCAGGCTCGCAAGAGGCTGGAAACAGCCATCACTCTTGCCTTGGAACTTTCCATGAATGAAAGGGACTTTGCCTACGCGCATGGTGAAGGTGATGCTGTGCTGGAGGAGTCATGGAGGAGAACCTATTACATGCTCTATATTGTGGATCAGCACTTTGCTGTGGTCACCAACACCCCCCTCCACGCGCTACTGGTAGCGCTAAACAACGCTGACTTGCCTTGTGATGACGAGTACTACAAATGTGGGGTATGCTATAACAACATGCTTGGAATGGTTCAGGTAGTAACACGGTTAGCAAATCCCTCCTGTATCAACATGGGCCGAGTATCAGCTCCGCGAGTTCGCAGAGATTGAGGTAGTATACTCTTCAATTACGTATCTATACGATGCTGCCATGATTGTCACACCCAGTAAGTTTGAGCCGAAAACGCAGTGTTGGCATAGGGCGTCGTGTTGACCATACTAGTCATAAACACGCTTATCCATACCACTGTGATACACGAAGCTTTTGTTGAGAGCTGCGATGCCAAATTTGCTGTTTGGATGTCTTTGCTACCATCCTGCAAGAAGGACCCACTTCGTATCAATGGCGAGGTGGACGAGATCATGTATGTCGAGAACAGTCGTGTCAAGAGCCTAGATATCTTGCTGATGCTTTTCTTCCCACAGGTTCATGGCGCATATGGGTATCGCGACGTGAGTGTCCATCCTCCGCTTTCGCAAAGCACGCTGACATCACAGCCTAATGTCTATAATCCACCGGCCCTTCTCGTCGCTGGGCTACTGTCCAGGAGAAATGTCTACACGAGGCTTCATAGCGCCCTCGCCCTTTACGCTTGAGCCGAAAGCTGGGCGGAGCGCACACACTGCACGTGTGTTGAAAGCCACCGAGATTGCAATGAGGCTACTCGCAATTCCTTGTGCTCTTGAGAAACATAACATTTTTACCGCGTGTATGACTGCACGGATGGCTGCCATGCAGGCAGCTGCGTGCATATACCTGCTTGACGGCCATGCCCTTTCCATAGCACGCGACCGCGTTAGCCTCGGCATTGGCTTTCTGAAAACCATGGGGTCCATTTGGCCTCTCGGAAAGATAATGGCAACAGAAGTCCGAGCCATTGTGCGCTTGAGTTTCTCCAGTAAGAGCATCCAGCATACCGCATCTATGGGGACAGAACCTGTGGCTGCGGAAATCGAACTACCGCGCAATGAGGTGGTACCTCCTGTAGATCCTTCAGCTCAGATTGACATTTACGCTGGTCTCGCGTTTCCTGTAGATTTGAGCACGACACCCTTTGGCTATCCAAGTTGTTGGGGTTAAAGATGGGGAGTAGCAGAGATCGTTGATACTGATAAAGTTGTCATATTCATGCTGCATGAGGCGAAGGACGGACATATTGGCGAAGGGCGAGCTAACGCTGTGTAACCCGGCCAAGTCCGGGATCAGCAGTGTCCAGCCGTCATCAGCGCAAGACGACCGATCAGCTATGAAGTCAATCGTGGACGAGCAAGATCGATGTAACAATTCTTGGGTTGACAGCAGGATGGCAGCCGTACAAGCCGAGACAAATCATATTGGCTAAGCAACACATTACTACGCCAAACCAATGCAACGTAGACACCAGCCGATAAATGAGGTCATTACCCAGAGTTACCCAGGGTGGCCACAATACAACCCAATACATGCCGACCCCCATTTTTCATTCGAGTATTATCTGCAACCCCAGGATTTGGTAAGCAAGCAAGTCCATCCACGCACTGGCTCGTTATCAGTTGCCCAGCGGGCGTATCTATGCCATGAGCAAGGAAGCTGTTCACGCCATACTCCAAGACGCTAGCGCCTCAGACCATTCAAGTCGCAGCCCCGCCACGGATCTGCAATTCGCTCTAGAGTGGGTCCCTGCAGAAGCCGTCTGTGTCGTCCATTGCTCGAAATAATCCAACGGATTTAAAGCATGAGCGGCCTTTCCGTCTTCTTCCCCTTCGTGACCATGCATTCAGAGTAACGACACGATGATGGGTCCGGTTTTCGGCTGATTTTGCGAACAAAGAAGCAACTTTTTTGCCTTTTTTTTTTTTGGCTGAAGCCAACGCACAGCAAATCCACGAAAAAAAAGAAGAATTCAGCGCGATTGCGACTTTGCGACGAGTCACTCGGGTTCTCTCCAAGGAAACGACACAACGGTTCTGACGACACCATGAGCGACGTTGAGAAACAGTACGATGTGGCGACGCCCAGTGGTGCGAAGAAAAGCGAGGAAATGGCTGACCAGAGAGATGGGATTGATCGTGTTTTCGAAGCCAAGCTTGTGCGCAAGCTAGATATCTACATTATCCCAGTGGTTATGCTGTTGTACTTGTTCAGTTTCCTTGATAGGCAAGTTGAGAAGAGATTTTCTTGCTTCCAAGAGACTAGACCATTCAAAAAGAAACCCTGTGGATTTAGCAGCGCCGGCGTACTAACAACAATACCAGAGTTAATATTGGAAATGCCCGTCTCTACGGTCTCCAGGAGGATCTCAACATGAATGACTCGCAGTTCCAGACCGCAGTCTCGATTCTCTTCGTCACCTACATCTTATCGGAACTCCCTTCAAACCTCGTTCTGAAAAAGTTCACACCCTCCCGATGGATCGCATTCATCACCCTCGCCTGGGGCATCATCGCAACTCTCACTGGTATCGTCCAGAGCTACGGCGGCCTCATTGCCTGCCGTCTTTTGCTTGGAGCCGTCGAAGGCGGACTTTTCCCTGGCATGGCCGTCTACCTAACCTTCTTCTACACCAAACGTGAACTCGCCCTCCGCATCGGCTACCTCTTCGTCTCCGCTGCCCTTGCCGGCGCCTGCGGCGGCCTCCTTGCCTACGCAATCGGCCACATGGACGGCACCGCCGGCCAGCGCGGCTGGCGCTGGATCATGATTCTCGAAGGCATCCCCACCCTCCTCCTCGGCATCGCAACATGGTTCGTCCTGCCCAACTCCCCGGAAACCGCCTATTTCTTTTCTCCCGAGGAAAAAGCTTTTGCAGCTGCCCGTCTCAAGCGGCAAACGGGGTACACGAAGAAAGCGGCCGAGTTCCACTGGGATGACGTGAAGAAGGCGTTTAAGGACTGGAAGGTTTGGACGTTTTGCTTTGCCCAGTTTGGATCCGATACTATGCTTTACGGCTACTCGACTTTTCTGCCAACGATTATCCGCTCAATTAATACGACGGCGAGCAGCGCCATGGTGCAGGTTCTTACTATCCCGTGTTACGCGCTCGGCGCTATCACGTACCTAGTCATTGCGCACTTTTCGGATCGCCAGCAGAAACGCGGGTTGTATAGTCTCCTCCTGGGCCTTGTGAGCATAGTGGGGTATGCTATGCTGCTTAGCGATTCAAACTCCAAAGTACATTATGCCGGGTGTTTTCTTGTGGCCATGGGGCTGTACGTGTGTGTCGGATTGCCGCTTGCGTGGTTACCGACGAATTTGCCGAGATATGGCAAGCGGACTACGGCGACGGGGTTGCAGCTTAGTATTGGGAATTGTGCGGGGATCATGAGTGCTTTTGTATGTTCTTCCTTCTCTTGTCCTCTTTTTTTACTTGTGGTTTTTTCCAACTGCTGATGCTGACCCAAACAGATCTATCCAACTGCCGATCGACCCCGCTTCATCAAGGGCCACAGCATCACTTTGGCAATGGTGGGGTTCGCATGCTCGTGCTACTGTGTCTTGTGGTTTCATTTTTCGAGGGCGAATGCCAAAAGGGAGCGGGGTGATGAGGATGCTGCGGTGCAGAGTTTGAGCGATGAGGAGATTGCCGAGCTGGGGGATGATAGCCCAAGGTTTCGGTATACGATTTAAGAGGTCGTTTTGTAGGAGAGGGGTTGTCCGATTTGAGCGTCTAGGAAGATTTCATCTCATCGTACTATTAAAGAGTTGGTTAGACATCGCGCCGGTGCATAGAGTTACTGGTGACCCTTGTGCAGACTGTGATTCAGCCTAACGAGTACAGGATTGGAACTCGGGTGTACGATAGAATCTAAGGCAATCCTATACGTGTAGGTTTATAGTATCTCTTCTGTTGTACTCTAGTGCCTAATAAGACCGTACCTAGCCGGAGATATGGTATAGGTATGGTAGTTGTCGCAGTGGCCGCGGGCAGAGGTAGAGATAGGGATAGGGCCTCGTGTAATCTCTACCCTACTCTACCTCTACCTCATCCTTGGCAGCCTTGCCATACCTCTATTTCTACCCATCTATCACCACCTTGAGATACCCAAGGCTGTACCTAGACAGGCTTAGGACCTTCTTTGCCATCAGCCTACTAATAAATACTGCCCCCCCC
>JALPSE010000055.1:57554-89467 GCA_030558545.1 Bipolaris gigantea
TTACAACGAGCATCTAAATACCGATATGATGCAGAGGACAAGGGGGACTTCTTCATGTGGTCAAGCGAAGCGAAAAGGCGATCTTCGCTTACTTCCATTGGCCACCAGCGTCCTGCTGTGGTGTACTTACTGTGGCCGTGGGACGCCTGACGAACCTGGGCCTGGCGCCAAGGGGCGGTCCAGAATGTCGACTGTTCCCTTGTTTCAGGGATCGGAGGGTGAGTCGGCATCGAAAGTCGAGTCGGCACCGAAGCTTTTTTTGAACCCAGCACTCGGCATTCCCCCGCTGCCGTGTTCCGTGTACCGACTAGTGTTCCATCGGAGGGTGGAGAGATCGAAGCGGAAGATGCGATGCGATAGGAACGGCTCGTACTATCCATGTCTAGTAGCTTTGGGGCTAGCAGTATTGGAGAGGGTGTCCTATGTCTGGGGCGCACCCGCTACTACAGACACCGTTACCCTTGATAATCAACCTGTGCCTGTTACTCGGAATCTCCAACGCGCACTACGGCGTCTCGGGTACAAGACATGAGCTAGGCTTTTGTGGGTTGATGCGCTCTGCATCGACCAGACGAATACGGAGGAAAAAAGCGCCCCAGTCCCGCGTATGTGGGCGGTCTTTCCCTTTTCTCCGAGAGCTCTCATCTCTCTGGGCGATGAATCAGACGACAGCGACGTAGCGCTGCCTCTCTTACACGTGATCTCAGAGCTCCAGCCAGGCGATCTCGGTGCAGTGGCGAAAATGGTGGACGATCGTAACCTGGCGTCATCTTGGAACGCCCTCTTGAACCCTCGAGAGCTTGGATCACACCCGTAGATGGCGTAAAAATGGTGTGAGCAAGGCGGATTGCAAAATCGTAGCAGTTCCAGAAAAGAGACATGTACGTCCAATCCTGTCTGAGTTCGGTGTACAGTTTGTATCCAGAATCAGCTTCCCAACAATAGAAGCTCATCCTATCAATAGCGAACACTGGGTTGTTTCGTCATTGGACATGTCTGTCCGTCCAATTTCCTCCCTACTTTCTGTCTGCATGATGGTTGTATCGCTCCAGACGACGCCCGAATTTGAATTCAGTAGTGACATGCTGCTTTTTGAAGATCTCAACATCGTGCCGTACTATCCCGGGTGATCCCAGAACCTTGCGCCCCTGACGTTTTCGAGCAGACTCAAACCATTATCGCCCCAACGGTCGCAGTCTATGACGCAAGGAGCGTAGTGCGTTGAGAACTTCAGCCTGGATTCTAGATCTAGCAAAGCGCTGTTCTTGAAGCTTGACCAATCGACTTGTAGACTTGGAGGGGGTTGTTACCCAATTGCTCGAAAGATTCACTGGAAAGATCAGCCCACTGGAGTGGTTATGAGCAGCACGACTTGGCGGTCTGATTCGGTACCTAATCCATATTCGGAGTTTTATAGACCATTCATCCCAGTTCCACAGACGTTACCTTCATTTCCAAGTGGTCTTGTCTGCTTGTCAATCTGCGCGGAATCCATCTCACATGTTTTGCGATGCCTTGATTGGGGGTCAGGCGATTGTGCCATGTCGTAATGGAATGCTGACATCGTTCCTCGAAACCCTTAAAGTTCGCTCAGGTAGGATGATGAGGGTTTTCTTTGTACGAGAAGAAAAAAAAAATCAATAAGGCATAAGTCAAGATTCATACGAAGTGATGAGCCTAGGCAAGGTGCTTGCGAGATGAAAAGGTGGATGTAAGTGTTACATTGCTACGCCGCCTTACTCATCCTGCACATACATGAGGGATTTGTTTCCCTCCAACTCTGGTCGGACATGGAATTATGCAGCATGTTGAATCTAGCCATACCCATCAATCCTTACGCTCTACCGAACGTGTGGGTCGTCTTAACCGCTCGGCTGTCTGGTCAACCGGGCGTATCAGAATACTACAATCAACAATCGGTCAAGGCGCTAAGCATCCTACACCAATTCAACTAATCAAGAAGTACCAGCTTATCATGCATTGAAGGCTGTGCTGTAAAATTTTCTTACATGATGGGGTAAAGGGGGTGCTGTTGACAAGGCTGAGGGAGGCGGGGGGAGGCTCAAGGAAGCTGAGGGAAGCCGCAGAATCAAAGAGATCTGCGGAGCAGTAAACCCGGGTTGAAGAGACTAAGACACTAACAGAAGCGATGGATTGTATTCTTGTGAAACGTGCGCGACAGTGTGTCGATTTTACAAGTCATGTTGAGTCTTGTAGTCACAGTGCAGCAAGGTATAGTCACGGTCAAATGGGAAGAAGTTTTTGGAGCTGAGGTCGTCGGTGAGGGTGTAGGTTGTGGGGTTGGTGGTATTGGGCGTCGGCGTCGAGTGGGCGGTGGTTAGGAGGGGGAGAGAGAGGACGGCTAGGGCTGCTGTGAGGAGCCTTGAAGAAGACATGGTTGTATGCTGGGTGTTTGGACTATTGAGACTTCTTTGAACTGCTGGCGGTTCTCTTTTGGCCCCGATAGTACTGCTCAATTGGGTAAGCAAAATGAATAACCATTTGTACTGGTTGATTTTTGCAGACGAAAGGACATTGTGATGCGGTGATGCAGGAGTTTACTGGTTCTGATCAAAGCTTCACAACAACAATGTCCTTCTACTGTTTTATTGGTGTTTTGTAGGAGTGAATGTGACACAGAGATTTCTGTTCTCCACGTGCCTAAGCATCACGGATCCTGCAACCAGTGAGAGTAAGGAGATGGTGGTCTGTACTGCGGTTTTACCGAATAGTTTTACTTGTACATCAGCTAGCTAATTCTCAGTCACCCAAGAGACGCTCATCAGATGTCCAATATTTAGCGCCGCAATTTTTCAACCACTCTTCTTGTTCTTCGGCACAATCTTGAGCGAAAAGTCCACATGCGGCACTCCCTGGTGTATACTGCTCGTGCTCACAATATCAATATCTCCACAAACATACTTCTCGACATTGTGTTCTGTCAGACCCCCGCTAACCTCAACAAGGAACTGCTTCCTATCTCCAACGCCACGTCCCCACTTATCTTTCAAGTCCTTAGCAGCTACCTGAACCCCCTCGGGAGTAAAGTTGTCCAACATGACGATGTCAGCGCCCGCGGCAATCGCCTCATCTGCTTCTTCAAAGGACTGACATTCGACTTCGACCTTGATTGCAAAACCCCCTGCAGCCTTGGCAGCCTTCACAGCGTTGGTAATGCTTCCCGCAGCGACAATATGGTTGTCCTTTAGCATTGTCATGGCGCTCAAATCAACACGGTGTGCGTCCACACCACCAACCAGCATGCCATACTTTTCCACGAGGCGGAACCCCGGCGTAGTTTTGCGGGTTCCAGCAAGGATATTAGGGTATCCTGCGCCACGCAAAAGGGTCAGGAGGCGATGACTCTTGGTAGCGATACCGGAGCAGCGGGCAAGCGTGTTGAGAGCTACGCGCTCGCCGAGGAGAAGGTGGCGGACTGGGCCGCGGACCGTGGCGCAGTGAGTAATGGGTTGAAAAGATGTGCCTTCTTTGACGTGCCACTCTACACTGACAACATGTCAATCCCTGGTACCGAGTGTTATGGACAGTGGTGGACTCACGTGCAACCTAGCTGACGGAACACTTCGTCGAAAAATGGCACGCCGGCTACTATGCCCTACTCTCTTGTTAGCAAGGTGAATATCTAGAGGATGGAGTCGTTTACCTCGCTCTTGCCCAGTAGTTTCGCCTCCGAATCCTCCTCCCCAACCACGAATCCGCCATAATCGAAGCTCGGCGTGTCCTCTTCGAGCCATTCCGACACAAGCCTCTTGTACGTCTGCGGCAGGAGATGCGCTACCGCGCCATGTGCTGGGGCACCTTCAGCTACCTGCATATTTTTGAGTTCGACGTGGTATGTTTCGAGGCAGCGGGAGCTCTTTTGCCTCGCTGGAGGTTGGAGGTGGGCATCCGAGATGAAGGTTGTCGGAACATCAGTCGGAACCAGCATTGCTTATCGATAACGTAGTAGCTGCCGCCGAGCGGCTGCGCATCGGGTTCGCTTTTGATGGCATGTCACGTCAAGACTGGCGACTGATGGGTGATCTTGAAAGGTGTGTATTTTCTTACACTGATTTTGTGGGATGAATAGGTTATCATGGACGTAGTGAGCTTCAACTATCGCTCTTCGTCTCATATTGGACTCAGCTCATCGCATGCGTACCATTCCGTACGAGCCATCCTTGTGGCTTCGTATCGTCCTCAAGCTTCATGAACACTTTGCCGTTGTGTTAAGTTCCTCTGGTATCTGTTACAAGTACTGAAGACGCACATAATAATCAAATTGATACCTACTTCTCCTCGCATTCAGATGAATTTCATTCTTACATACATGGATTAGTGAAGATAGAGAACATTGAGATGTCACCAACCCGCATCACTGCGCAGTCTGAAGTACATCTACGTGGAAATTCACTTGCAGCCATAACATAACGTAGTAGTGTATACAAAACGGGTTCTAGTGATTCGATTGGCAACTCTCCACCATTACAAAAAAAAATTAGTAAGCTTACCGTAAGACAACACTGAGGTATGACCGCGACGAGTGCTTTTCTTCGCTTGGCGACGCTTGCTGGGTTGCTTCGGACCGCGGATAGCTGCGCCGGGTCGCCAATGGTTGTACTGTACCATGTATGCACATGGTACAGTCAAATGTATGTGGGCCACTAGCAAGAGATTATCTCAACTCATCTTGTTCTAGACGATAATAAAACGCTAGTTGATATTTAGTGTACTGGTATACATGGGTAAGTTTCATTAGTTTAATTTTCATGCCATCTATCGGTCCGAAATATCTATTTTATCTAATCCTATTTTAGATACGAAAATCTCCCAGCGTTTTTACCAAGCTCTCCTCTTATCTTTACAATTATAAGACTTCTCTTTATATCTAGTAATATCTAGATAGTATAGTAAATAGTATAAAAAGGTGATATAAAGCTACAATTGTTATGGGTTAGTCCTAACAGGATGCTGTAAGGAACCAAAAGTTATTGTATTGCTTAAGCTATGTAGGGTGTCCTAGGTTATAGGGGTCTTTATAGAGTCTAGCTAGCGTTCTACTATTCTTCTTAGTCTATAATAGGGTAGGCATAGCCTACCCCATTACAACAATTACTACTAAGAGTAGTCTAACTCTATACTAATAATTAGACTGTTATACCTTTAGTTCTAGATAGAGATCTATCCAGCTAAGAAAAAATCGAACTAACGAAACTTACCCATGTATACCAGTGGATGCTCTAAGCGTCTATGATAGCGTAGTGCTTTTCATCCATCTTATCCACTAGGTCTCCTGAAGATTCTAGAGTAGTCTACTTATTTAGTAATCTAATCCTATATCTAACTATATCCCGAGGTAAGGATCTGGCGCTACTTCGGACGGATCATTGGATTTTAGCGTCTCCGTATACAAAACCTGTGCTATGTAGCACAGTACAAGCCATTCTAGACCTCCTAGACCAAGGAGAAAAACTCTTCATCATCTTGGGAGTTTATCGATCATAGCGCTCTCTACTTCGCATGTAATGCATCGGCAGGCTGCTCTTGCACAGCCCCCATTGTGGACTTTTCGTCGAGCTAAACATGCCCTGATACATGACATGTCCATTAGTCTACATTCATGCAGTCCTCTGCTAGATTTACATTTTTCGGTCTACGTGCCGGCACAGTACTGCTATTGTCGGACGTCATTTCATCGACACTTTCATCGTCATCTTCGTCGTTGGTATCGTATTCAGGATCAGTAGCGTCACGGGAACTTCCTGATAGGGTCGAAAAATCACTTTCAAAGTATTTACTAGAGCTATTGCCATCGCTGTTTTCGCTACTTGGGCTCATGCAGCAGCTGCAGTTTTCTGGTGTGGTAGTGGTGTCTGGCATGCTAGTGGGGCATTCGTCTCCGTCATGCTCGTGAATCAGGATATGTCTAAGGTGACCATAATTGTAGTAGAAGACGTGTGTTATCGACATTGTGAGGGGTTGCTTTGTCTATTTGCTTGTTGTAATTGATGGTTGTTGGTTGTGTGATATAGTCCGCTAGTCATCCAGGGACTTTTCATAGACTTTGAACCAGTCCCAATGTCCATTGAAAGCTAAAGTAATGTTTGTTAGTTCCATGAGGTTATCGTTGCTCATCTTGCGTGTGTGTTGTGAGTAGTACTTGTGCAAGCTCACTCAGACACTGTGCTGTCCCTGTGAAGAATTGATGAGACTCGCATCTTGCCCACACTACTTTGCAGATCCGACGAATCGTTTTCAAGGACTTTCCAATAGCAGCTAAACAGTCACCGTGGCCAATCCAAGAACCAGATACGAGTGCAAATGTTCACGTGCAAGGAAGAAGCTTGATCCAGAGTGCCAAGGTAGCGCTCCGAGAAATCTGTGGAGATGGCCAAGAGTAAGAAGTCGCGACCACAAATGTGGATGTTTCCCGGTTGGATACCCGAATGCCGGATGGTGATGGACCAAAGGGGGAGGCACTGGCGCTTTGTGAGTGAATACTGATAGCCAGGGCTGACGCAGCGGTTGCAGGAATCCTTCTAGAGCATTGGAAAACGTATCATATGAAGAAATAGGGTAAGGGGAGAGTAGAGCTTGTGGGCGTCGTAATCGAAGCCAGACAGTAAGCGTCACGTGATGGAACAGCTACAACCGAGGATATCGCAGAGGCACCAATAATGATCAAAGCGTACGTAGTCTGGGGTCGAGGAGGCGCCGAAACCAAAGCCGCAAGCCAACCTCCAAGCTGGCCGAGGGATTGTGGGTTTGAGCGTTTCGCGCTAAATGTCTTGTGAGCTTTGGACGCTCCTTTGTAGACTGCGTTACTAGGCGTAACGTGGAATCTACGGCTGTTGTCGCCGAGAGTCCCTAGAGGCTTGTATACAAACGTGTATCCAAGACATGATTTTGTAATTTCGGAGCTAGTGGGTTTAAAGTCCAGGGTGTTGGGGTATTATTTTTTCTGCCGGGAAGGCTGGGTGTCGGGGAATTTTGCTTTGGTGATTACGGACAGCTTGGCAACTGGTGTTTCAGGTCTCTAAGAAATCTTGGGCTCGTTCACTTTACCTCGACAGTGAGGCTCCAGAACATGCAGTGGATGGACCGGCACTCGGTCCCATTCTAAGCCAGTGAAATTGGTTGTATCCGAAAGTCCGAATGGACTCTGACATCAGATGGCAATGTGGGTAATGTATTAGGGCAGGCAGGCAGGCATGCATTCGTCTGCAAGATAAGCGCAAAAGTAGGACCGAATCATCTCTAAACATTGGTATGCTCATGGGTCTTTTCGAGCAAGATACATAGGTACTTATATGAACTTGCATAATCAGCGACATGCAAGTGGAACCAATCCATACATAGTAGGTACATCCTGACAAATAGTGTCGAAGGGCTCGGCAATGAAAGGCTCGCTTAGGCTATGTTCTAAAGAGGCTGTGGGTAAATGCAGGCACACATACACACACGTGCGTTTGCTTAGCAACGGCCGCATGTCAACTCCCCATCAGGTCCAATGAAGCTGACTTTGGTTACAAGGATACACTGTGGTTTCATAGCCAGCGCCACGTGCAACAAAGGGAGCTGTTGGTCACTGGCTTGAGTACCTCAACTGCCGAATTCGCCACCAACCAACACCATGATAGTGATAGGGTGTTGACGACAAAATGCCCTCCCGCTCCGCCAAGGACAGCGCCATTTCTCTCCGCCACCGGTTCCAGTTGCAAGAGTCAGTCCCTGTCAGCCAAGAGTCGCCCCGCAAGTAGTCGACCAAAGAGAGGTTGGTTTGCGAGTGTGCGGGCCGGTATAGTGTTGTCGTATCGACTCGGTTCAATCCTTCCCCGCTGGAGGCGCATCCGAGCCCCCTTGTCGCCGGCTTAAATGGGACAAGCGGATTCAAGCTAAGTATGTTATGCCTGCCCTCCCTCTGCTAGCAGAAACCGAACCAACTGCCGGCACCCTTTTCCTGTTCCCGTGCGACGCCTCAGAGTGCCTCCTCCCGTCGCCCACAGGATCCGTCGTACGACCTTATATGGGCAGTTCTCTTCCCCAGATTCTTACCCCCAGACTCTTGCATAGTGTGGGGCGACAGCAACTCGACTGCAAATTTTTACTCTTCTGACTGGACTACTGGCTGCCATGTCTGCCTTTATTGACAAGATGGTGCAACCAACCAGTGCTGTGGATCAACGGTCCCCTGCCGAGATCGAAAAGGGCCATGACATTGTTTGTATGGCTGCTCGATCGCGACGTGGTGAGGAGATGCTAACAAAATTCTTTCAGACGAGGAGGGCAATGGAAGCGACAGGTCCACCGAAGGCGAATTTTCCTGGACCCCTGAGGAAGAAACCAAAGTCCGACGCAAACTAGATCGCGTCGTTGTGCCAATCACGACGTTTCTGTACTTGCTGTGTTTCCTCGACAGGTATGAAGCGCGCCCTCTGTCGTCAGGGAGTTTGTTACTGATTTTCAACCAGAATCAACATTGGAAATGCGCGTATCCAGGGTTTGGGCAACGACCTGAACCTCAACACGGGTGTGCGCTTCAACTGGGTCACATCCATCTTCTACATTGTCTACATGTTTGTCGAAATACCCAGCAACCTTATTCTCAAGAAGATCGGCCCCAAGTGGTATCTTCCTCTCCTCGTGTGCGGATTCGGCTTCGTCTCGCTCTGCACTGCCTTTGTCAACAGCTTTGCGGGCTTGCTCGTGGCAAGAGCATTCTTGGGTATATTCGAAGGTGGTGTTATGCCGTAAGTGCTGCTCGATGCGCATTCTCAAAGCTTACTTGCTGAATCATTGCAGTGGTCTTGCATTCTTTATTACTTGCTTCTACAAGCGTAATGAACTTCTCTTCCGTATCGGCATCTACGTGTCAGCAGCCTCCATGTCTGGAGCCTTTGGCGGTCTGCTTGCTACTGGGTATGTATCTATTTTGCCACGGAGTTTTAACTGGGAACTGACATGTGCCAAGTCTTGCCCGTATTCCTCCATGGGGCGTATCGAGCATGATACTTCACACCTGGCGAAACATTTTCTTCTTCGAGGGACTTTTCACCATTCTTGTTGGTATTGCTGCTCCCTTTGTGATGCCCAACAGCCCCGAAGAGTGCTGGTTCTTGAACGAGCGCGAACGAATGATTGCTTCGAGGCGACTTGTCCAGCGCGGTGGAGGCGACGAGAACGAGAAGACTCAGCCACACCACATCAAGAGGGCAGTGATGAACATCACCAACTACTTCTGCGCTCTTGGCTTCTTTTTCATCAACATCACCGTGCAGGGCATCTCGCTCTTCATGGTAAGTTTGCATGTGCTTTTTACATGTGAATGGCTTGCTGACATTGTACTAGCCCACTATCCTTGCTGATCTTGGCTGGACTGCGACAAGGGCACAGCTGTACTCTGTACCTCCGTACGTGTGTGCATGCGCAATTGCTATTGCTGTTGCCTTTGTGTCAGACAAGACGAACCGTCGTGGACTCTACCTGGCCATCTTCACGATTCCTGCGATTGCTGGCTTCTGCATCATGCGCTGGGCAACCGACCCCTCGACTCGATATGGCGGCATCTTCCTCATCACCATTGGCGCTTTCCCCGGCGGTCCTGGATTCCTTGCATGGGCGGCAAACAACGCCGCTGGACCTGCCGTCAGATCCGTATCTACCGCTTATGTTGTTACTCTTGGTACTGCCGGTGGTATCGTGGCAACTTGGTATGTCGAATCACCTGATGGCGTGCTCGGTTGATTCAAACTAACGCAAAAACTGCAGGACATATAGACGTCAAGACGCGCCCCGCTACGAAGTTGGCCACACCATCAACCTCGTTGGTCAAGTCTGCGTGTTCGTGCTCGCTATATTTGGTATCGTCTACTGCAAGTGGGAGAACAGGCAGCGCGACATGGGTAAGAGGGATCACCGTCTGCAGGGTAAGACAGACGCAGAGATCAGGGACCTGGGATATCGGCATCCGGAGTTCCGATACATCCACTAAGCGCGTGGTTGGATGTATTGACCATGGCAAAATCACTTCAATGCGCTGTCTGTCTTTTTTTCTTCGCTTTAGTCGAATGCTAGCGTGTAAGGGCATGGATAGGCGTCAGACTGGGAATTTTCAACCTGTTCCCTTGCATTCATGTGCAGATGCTGCGGCATGATATGTGTGGTAATTATTAATAAAAAGTGTTTGTGTTGTAGCGTATTGTTGAAGTCAAGTGTTCTCGTCACGTTCAACTTGGTTAGATACCACGTACATGCGTACATGGAAACTCGCTGCCAGTCACGTGAGGGCTGCTAGTGCGTCATTGGCTTGTGCGGAAAATGGCGGCATCGCGCCGTGCATGGCGGGGCATGGCGGGGCAGCGAAGAGGAAAAGTGAGGAGGCCCAAGAAACCATTGAGTTTGCGGGTAAAAGACATGGCAGCGCGTCGATTGGGAAGAGTGCAACAAGCAATGCTGCCGGATCACACGGGGCGCGCCCATAGCAATCGCTGGGTTAGCAAATGCCCGGGCAGCTTGCTCGCAATCCATTCCACGGCACGCAGCAAATATTTTTGCTGGCCTATGTGACCAACTAGGAACCCGTAACCCGGCCAAGTCGGCTTCTCCATGCGCAGATTGAAAACCCACCAGCCGCCCCGTCGCCTCCTCGCCCGTCTTTTGTTCTCCGCTTCTCACGATGACCGTCACCGTCGTCCTCGGCGCTCAATGGGGCGACGAAGGCAAGGGCAAGCTCGCCGACATCCTCGCCCACGAGTCGCAAATCTGCTGCCGCGCCCAGGGCGGTAACAATGCCGGCCACACCATTGTCGCCAACGGCATCACCTACGACTTTCACATTCTGCCCAGCGGCCTCGTCAACCCCGGCTGTATCAATGTCATTGGAAGTGGCTGCGTCGTCCACGTCCCCAGTTTCTTCAAGGAGCTCGAGGCGCTCGAGAAGCACGGCCTGAACACCGATGGCCGCATCTTCATCTCGGACCGCACCCATGTTGTGTTTGACGTCCACCAGATGGTTGACGGCCTCGAGGAGGTGGAGCTAGGTGGTGGCATGATTGGTGAGCATCCGGCGACCATGTTTGTGCCGTTGTACAATGCTGATGGCGTGACATAGGCACAACAAAGAAGGGCATCGGCCCAACTTACAGCACAAAGATGACCAGGAGCGGTCTGCGCATGTGCGATTTGTTCGACGAGGCTATTTTCGAGGAGAAGCTCCGGAGGCTGGCCAATGGCTTCCAGAGACGCTTTGGCGACCTGCTCAAGTACAATGTCGAAGAGGAAATTGCCAGGTACAAGGTGAGTAGTCGCGTCACGGGTGTACACGACGAATGGCTGATGCTGTATCGTAGGGCTTCCGCGAAAAACTCGCTCCATATGTCGTCGACCAGATCCCTCTCCTGGCTTCGGCAAAGGCCAAGAATGCGAAAATCCTTGTTGAAGGTGCCAACGCGCTGATGCTGGACATTGACTACGGCACATACCCCTTTGTCACATCGTCAAATACTGGCCTCGGAGGTGTTATTACAGGTCTTAATCTCGGATGGCGGTCGCTGACCGAAGTCATCGGCGTGGTCAAAGCCTACACCACTCGTGTCGGATCGTAAGTTGAATACCCTGACAAAGAACGAGCAACTTCTGACTTGAGGAGTGGTCCTTTCCCTACCGAGCAGCTGAACGAAGTTGGCGAAAAACTCCAGCGAGTCGGCCACGAAGTCGGTGTCACAACTGGCCGTAAGCGCCGCTGTGGTTGGCTCGACCTTGTTGTCGTCAAACACTCGCACGCCTGTAACGACTACACCGCCATCAACCTGACCAAACTTGATGTCCTCGATGACTTTGCTGAAATCAAGGTAGCAACATCATACTCGTACAAGGGTCAGACACTCGATGGCTTCCCTGCCAACCCCGAGATGCTTGCCGAAGTCGAGGTACACTACGAGACGCTACCTGGCTGGCAGAAGCCGACGACGGGCGCCACCAACTGGTACGACTTGCCCAGCCAGGCGAGGAGTTATATCGAGTACATCCAGAACTTTGTGGGCGTCAAGGTAAAATGGATTGGTGTTGGACCTGCGCGAGAACACATGATTACCAGAGCGTAGGTTGGGATGCTATTGACAATGCGGAAAAAAATAAGATAAAGACACTCTTGGCAAAGAAAACACGATGACAAAAAAAAGCCTCTTAGAAATAGAGCTAGACCGAAATGCAGTCATGAACACATTAGATGTCGGGAGAACAGTTCATATGACGCTTGGGGCTTACAGCAGCAATATCGCAATACCCTTGCTGCCGTGTGAAGAGACGCGGCTGGGAGAGCAATAACCCATTTCTCAAGCGGCGTAAGACGTGGTTCGGTGCTGGTTCGCGCTGCAAGTGACAGGCGGTCATCACACTTCGACGACGTCATGTACCAGGAACGCCCGGCAGATCCAATCAAGGCGCGGGAACCATCTGCAACTCTAAATGTTACATATAACGACGGGTGTCCTTTTTGTCGACGACGCGTCCAGTTTGCGTGATTCCTTTCTCCCTTTGAGTCGAGTGTGAAGACAAAAGACAAGACCACGATGAAGACGACGTTTCTGAGCGCAGCAGCCCTCGTGCTCTCCACCACGACCGCAGACGTAGCCCCAGCCTTTCCTCTCCCCGGCGGTCCAACAAACCTAACCATAACCTACAACAACACCGACACCGTCTCCCCCCAAGGCGAACTCGTCCCTCGTCCCGGTACCCTTCCCTCGCCCTTGAAAAAAATAATCTTTTTACCAAGCTCCCAAAACTAACACACAAAAGTAACGGCACAACCACCCGCCCTCTCGGTCCCCCAACTCACCCCCTCCACCTCAAACTCCACCCTCTACCTGCTCCTGATGATCGACATCGACGTGCCGCGAAACTCGACCCGCGTGCCCCTCATCCACTGGCTCGCCCCCAACATCTCTCTTTCCCCCTCTTCCTCGTCCTCTTCCTCTCCATCTTCGTCCTCGTCCTCCTCCCTCGTCATCCCGTTGGCCAACCCAGTCCCGTACCTGCAGCCCTCGCCCCCGGTAGGCGACATACCGCATGCGTATAATTTTGTCTTGTTCGAGCAGCCGGCGGGGTTTGCCGTGCCGGCGAGGTACGAGGGGCTGGCGGGCAGGAGGGTCGGGTTTGAGGTTGGCGCGTTTGTGCGCGAGGCGGGCTTGGGCCGCGTGGTTGCGAGTGCGTGGCTGAGGGTGCAGAATGTGACGGGGGTGGCGAGTCCGACGGGGACTGGAGTAGCGGGGGCGAGGCCGAGTCAGACTGGGGGGTATACGGGGCCGGAGAGTAATGAGGGGGGGAAGGTGGCGTTGGGGTGGATGGGGGCTTTGGGGCTTATGGCGGGCGTTGCTGGGGTGTTGTAAGTAGATGGATGGCAGGTTTGGGAGAAAACAAAAAAAGAGTATAATAGGGCATGTGGGTGTGGAGTGTAAATTGAATGCATTAATTAATCTACATGTAAAGAAAGAAACAAGACAGAAAGAGAGAGAGAGGGAGAGAAGAGAAAATCTACGCAGCATTCGTCTTCGCAGCCGCAGCAGCAACAGCCTTAAGCGCAGCCGGCGCATCATCCCACGGCATAACCAACTCGACAAACCTCATCTTATCCGTCTCACCACTCGAAAACTCGTCATCCGCAAACAACTTGTCCACCTCGTCCCTCGTCTCGACCCGATACGTCAACACGCTTCCCTCGGCTGCACCAAACACGGCGGGAATGTCCTTGTACTTCCACTCTTGAACATCGTTATACGCGTCTTGCCAGCCGTGAATCAGCCGCTCGATCGTATAGCCTTTGTTGCAAATGACAAAGATGATGGGAGCAAGCTTGTTGCGAATCATGGTCGACACTTCCTGCGCGGTGAGCTGGAAGGAGCCGTCGCCTGTGAAGAGAATGGTGCGCTTCATGTTTGATTCTCGGGCTGCAAGCACGGCGCCTTGGCAGGAGCCCGTGGCGTAGCCGATGGAGCCCCAGAGGACCTGTGAAATGGCTTTTACGCCCGCGGGGAAGCGCGTTTCCCAGATGCCGAAGTTGGACGTTCCGGTTTCGGTGATGAGAATGTCGTTTGGCTTGAGCCACTGGCCGAGTTTGGGCCAGAACCAGGCGTGCCTGATTCTGTCGTCTGAAGCGGTTGCTTCGGCGTGGGGCACGTCGTTGTTGGGTTTGGGGCCGGATTCGATGCTAACTTGGCCCAGTTTGGCGGTTACCTTGGACAAGACGCCGTTCATGCGTACGTTGGGGTACTCGGAGTAGCGCACTTTGCAGCCGTAGCTGTGCAGGTCAATCGTTGTGAGCTGCGACATGCGGATTGTGAAGCCGGCCGTGTTGAAGTCGGATTTGATGGCGCCAATGCTAAGGATCAGGTCGGACGACTCGACACGTTCACGCACACCGGCGTTGGATCCGTCGCCAGCGTATACACCACCGTAGTTTGGAAGCGTCTCGTCTACTGCCCCCTTGCCCATTGGCGCGACAAACGTTGGGATTCCAGACTTCTTGACCAGTTCGTGTGTCTCGTTGAGGGCGCGATGGCGGATGGCACATGCATCGACCAGAATGACGGGATTCTTTGCGGCATGGAGAGACTTGAGGACTACGTCGACTACATAGTCTTCGGCTTCCTGGTCATTGGGCGGGTATTCCAAGTCAAGAGGCGTGTTGAGCCTGTCGCCGTCGACCTTCTTCGTCACCATGTCGCTGGGCAGCGAGATGTAGACTGGCCTTGATTTGAGATAGCACTCGCGGATGGCATCGTCGATCAGCATGGCAGCCTCGTGCTGGTGGTTGAGCATGGACACAGCGCATGAGATTTCCTTTGACATTCGCGAGAAGACGGTAAAGTCGCCGTTTCCGAGCGTGTGGTGGAGGAGCGCGCCATTCTTTTGCGAGACGGTGGATGGGTAGCCAACAATGTGCACAATTGGCACATACTCGGAGTAAGCACCAGCAATTGCGTTGACGGCCGAGAGCTCTCCCACGCCGAATGTCGTCACAAGTGCGGAAATGCCTTTTACTCGGGCGTAGCCATCGGCGGCATATCCAGCATTCAGCTCATTGCAATTGCCGACCCATTTCAGGCCGACCTTTGGAATGTAGTCGAGAGCGACAAGGTTGTAGTCGCCGGGCACGCCGTGGATTGATTCAACACCCACCTGCTGCAGGCGTCGGAAGAGGTACTGCGTGTTACCGAGTCAGCTACGTAGCGCCAATGTCATACGATAATGTTGTCCTCACCTCGGCCACGTCGATGGGCTTCTTGATTTCCTGAGAGCGCAGATCCTGAGCCATGGCTGCCAGGATGTCAATGGGGATGAAGCGTTGGCTAGAGGATTAGTTTTGGTACAAGATGCGGCAAGTCGTGAGCTGCTGGGTGCGGCTCCCTTTAAACGGTTGGCAAACAGTACGTAGTCGCTGCAGCAATGAGGTCATGTCCGCTCCTTGCCGGTCACGGTTTGTTGGGCCTATGGTGCGAGTGCATTGTGTGGCTATGCGAATGCCGCACCACTGTGGTAACGCGACGTGCACACTTCGCCTTGCTTGTCAGCTCAGATGGCGTGAGCAGAGACTTTGTGCGTTGGGGTTGCATGGCCAGATGCGTGCAGTTGCAGTCGTTTGGGGAGCGCATATCCACAAGCGGCAAGCTCTCTGCACGTCGCCTGACTGGAGAGATGAACGCCGACTGCGCCAAAAAAAAAACACATGGCGGTATGGTCTCACGACATGTCTGCTTCATCACGATACGGCCTGGTGTGTTGACAATGTTCTGCATGCCGCTGGCCTTGGCTACAGCAAGTAAGTAGTAGTAAGTACGGCGGGCGCCTACACCAAGTACATACGTAGCGACAAGCTTTGCCAACAACAGCATAAGCAACCAAATACCACACTAGGAACTTCCACCCTCGATTCCTTTCCTGTACATAGCCTTCCTAGCTCCCTGAGTTCAGAATGAACGTGTACTTCCCCTTGCCCACGTTGCCGTACGTATTCACAAGATTGAAGAAGCCCGCAGCTTTGCCCGCAACCTGCTTTGTCACAACGCCAGCCAGCTTGGTCGTCGGTTCATTGCTAATGGTGGAAACATTCTTGCCAATAGTCGACACACCGCCCAGGACGCTGATGAGAATCTGGTACCCGGTACGTTCCTCGTCTTTGCCCTGCCAGTCCTCTACGAGTTCGGCTACGTTGACTGCAGTATGCAACCCAATGTTGAGCAGAGCAATGGAGCCTTCAATCACTGCAAGTACATTCTCTCCCCTGCCGCCCTTGTCGACCTTGCGTGCAATAGCTAGGATAAAGACGTTGACTAAATCAGCAGCAGATACCTATGCATTCATCAGCATCATCTCCGGTGAAGTCAAGGATTGGAGGAAACGTACCGCGCAACGAACTTCCCACAGCGGGAGATTTCTATTGGTCGGAACGCAAACAGCCACTCGTATCAAGCCGAACAGGAGCTGGAAGTCGAATATCGCCGCCAGCGCCCCGCCGAGACCCACGGTGCTAGCAAGCCCGACTATAGCCAGCATCGAAGCGGCTCCTGTCTCTAGCATTGCAGCAAAGCCGTTGTATGAAGTCTTGTCGCTCTCTGGCGCCGAGTCGTCGAAGAATGCGCTCAACGTCTTGACATTGAACTTTGGCGCTGGCGGCTTCTTGCCTCCAGTGAAAAGCTTGCAAGTGAGCGTCAATGGAATAGCCAGCACGAAACCAACAAACCCGATTACGGTAAAGGTAGGTGCCTCGACTTTGTTGTTGAACATCTTGTTGGCCAGCACCCAGAGGTCGCTAAAAATGGGAATCTTGATCTTCCTGTTCACAAGGGCCTTGAAGTCGCCGACCACGAGGGCCAAGCGCTTGAGCAAGCCGACGAGGAGCGTCTTGATGGCATCAATAATTCCAAGTATCACGTCGACACCGAGTTTCTGCAGTATCTCGGCGGGCGTGATGCCCGAGTTCTGCTTGAAGAGGAAAGATACATCGTGCATGATGGTCTCGACGCTGTCAGAAAGGGAGTCGAACATGGGCTTGATAAGTGTGTCCCAAGTGTCCTGGTACTGCTTGACGATACTGGATCCAATCGCTTCCTCTGCTCGTCTGTCAGTCATGTTTTCGCAATTCGCACAAAGTTCCTCACCAATTGAAGAGCCTCGAAGGGCACCACCGTGAGTGAGCTGATACTTTGTCCAGTTCTGCTTGACATCGGCTTGCTTCATCTTATCGCTGGTGTCTTTGGGAACATCTTTCTGCGCCTTTGGTCCCGCGCTCTTCTTGCCTACCTTGTCCGGAATATTTCCCGGAGCGAGCTTCTGTTTTATCGTAGCCTTCCATCCGTCAAACTTGGAATCGACCTTGTCTGCAGCCCAATCGAGGTTCGATGATCCATAATCAAGGCTAGAGTCTATTAGGCATCAAGTCGTAAATGTCGGTTCTCAAACTTACGTGGCGTTGACAAAGTCAACGATATTGTTCTTTACCTCGACGATATCACTCCAGGAGAAGAAGTCCGAGACCCATCTGACGAAACGCTCAAACGGGGCCTTGAGGTACTTGGTGTAGATAAAGTTAGCCGCCTTGGCAATCTGCGTAGCTGTTTTGAGGATGAAGCGATACGACTCTTCGCCAATCTTGATGACGAATGCTTTGACGTCATCTGTTACCAATTAGTAAAGCTTCAGCTTTCAACCTCGCGTTGCCTTACTGTAGGCCTCAATAGCCCATGCCTTGACCTTGTCCCAGCTCGACACAATAAAATGCCACGCGTCCCAAAAGGCATTTTTGATTTTTCCAAGAGCACTGCCATCCACAACCGAACTGACGGCCACTGTCGGCTTTGAAATGCTTTTTGGTTGCATATTGCCTGTTTGTACAGCTGTCGTCTTCTCCAGTTCCGCCCTTGCGATGTCGAATTCTTTCAAAGCCGCCACTGCGGTCTCAAAGCTCGCCTTTTCCTTGTTATCAAACACAGACTCGCCGTCAGCGGTGGTGGCGGTGGACAGGCGATCGACCGACATGTTGCTCAGCGAGAGCTCCAGCTTCGCCGCAGGGTTTATTGATCCTGTCTGTGCGAGCGGAATGCTGGTTTTGTTATCAGCATCGAAGACGTCGACCACCTTGAATTGGTACGTTGATATGTCATTGGTTGGGTTGATGATACTGACGGCTCCTTCCTCGTCAGCCTGAATGCCAAATGGGCTGGCATCGAGAGTGACGGGCAAGCCATTGACAACTACATTGACAGTACCCGTGCTGCTAAGCTTGACCCAGCACTTTGGCAGAATGCCTCCATTCTCGTCGTGGACGACGATACGTGTCATATAGCAGTGAATCTGAAGCGTCTTTTCAAGGCTGGGGAACCAGAACGGTGTCTGCTTCCACAGTTTGGTATCGATAGCCTGCTCAAAGTAAGACATTTGGTTCTTCTTGTCGGAAACAAAGAGGGCATTTGATCCATGGGGTCCGAGGTACCCTGCAATGCCGCCGCCCTGGCCGCTGGGAAGGAGTGGTACGCCATTCGCGGCCACTGGGTGGGTGTTTCCGTCTAGCTTGGAAGCATCAATCTCTACATAGGAGACACCGCTTTCTCCCGTGGTTGCCCATATGCTAGCTTTGGTTGCGATCATTGCAATGTGCATGTCGTTGATGCCTAGAAACTCAGCGCCCTGGCAGACGGCCTGGCCTTGAGCATCTCTAGCTAACATGGACTGAGAAGTAAAGTGCCAGATACCATCGCCACCGACGATGAGATCACTGTTGCCCTTGTTGTTTGGAAGCGCTGCGATATAGCCCGCATCTGTAATCCAGGTAAGTATATGACACTGTTTCGGCAGACAACGGTCACGACTCACTTGGTGGGCAGATCAGGGTACTGTCAAATTGGGTGGTCCAAGAGCTGAACATCAACGCGCGTTGCGCTTTCTGAGTGAAGAGAACAAAGACTCCTGTGTGACGCTTGATCTTGCCAATGACCATACCGATGATGGACGAGGCGTTGAGGGGAAGACTCAAGTCTCCCTCATTTGTGACTTGGTCGGCAACGATTTCGTAATGCTTAACATTATCGGACCGCGTGGCGACATCGGTGTAATTCAAGATGATAGGAGGAAACTGCTCCACGCCAACAAAGTTTCCCTTGTGATTGTCAACGGCTGAAGATGGATGGTCTCATTGATCTTACCAGCAATAAGTCTTTGACTTTCATGTTGTCTAATCGTAGACTTCTGTAGTAAGGCAGGGTGGTCGTGCTATCAGTGAAATCCACATCTGCGGGGAGGAAAGGTTTGGCAGCCACCAGTCTTGCCTCGTCTTTGGTGTGGTATGTGATAGCAAGGTAGACGGTATCATCGTTGGCCTGATACAAATCAAAGCCATCGACGAGAGCACCAGCCGGCAGGTTTAGTTTGTTGTGGAGATCAACTAGCTGGCGGAGGCGGTCCTTGGGGCTTTCTTGAGCGACACGAAGAATGGAATCGGTGCCGATACCAAACACCATGGGTTGGCCATTCCTATCACGTGCAGTCAGGAATTTAGAGTGGGATGGGAGTGCAACTGCGGGAAGGACATTCCACATCAATTCCGCGTCGGAGGTGATGACAGCAGAGGAAGGCATGTTGGAAAGAGGAAGATTGTGTTTGGGTATCTTGGACAAGTGAGCAGCAAAGGCATGATTCCCTACTCCCAAGTGCAGGCGGGTTGGGGGGGGTTCATATAGGAGGTATGATGATGTTGATTGCAATACAGGTTGTGCTCGGTTCGGTAAAACGAGCTGGAACCGTGTTGGGAAGATATTGGTTGGAGTCGAGTTAGCTCTGTTCGGCCTCGGTTTTCAGCTCATTGTTAGGTTTCGCATCATGTCAAGGCCAGACTTGCCAACCGGCAATCAGGTCAAGTCGGTTTGATTGTTGTGAGCAGTGGCAAACATACCGGAACAATTTCCGTGCATAAAGTGATCCAATCGCTTATTGATAGAGGCCTGATTGAGGCTTGATCGAGGCTTGCGTGAGGCTTGCGTGAGGCTTGCGTAAGGCCCGACTTGATTTTTGCCAAGTCCAAGTCTGGTCAAGGTCAACGGCGGCAGTTGAATCCAGAATGTGGTGATACCCGGCTCTAACACGATAAAGTTACTGATATTAGAAATTACTACATGCAAGGTGAAATCAAGAAGAGCCACCATGGCCCAGTAGGGCTGGGTTGGTGCTTGGCTGTGGTAGTCGACTCATCTGTCATTGGTGCAAATCCCTGTAGACTATGCGGGCGCGGCCAAGCCGATGTGGCTGGTGGAGGCATCGCTTGACCCTGCTGGCACCCACATTGGGGCGGTTGGAGCCCTGATTGGTCCTGCAACATTACTCCCCACTTCCCCATGTTCCCTTTTTTGGCTTCCTAGCATGGGTTCGTGAACTGGAGAGCTGACTTTACGAGTTTGGCTGTATGGCGGGTTCCTAGCTTCACCTGAATCGACCAACTACTGCCAACCGCTTCAAGCTCCTCCATAATCTGTGCCGTCTGTTCACGATCCTACGCGAAGGCTGTACACTCCTGCAGACCATATGATGCAAAGTCACCTATTGCCTGCACCATGGATCACAAAATAGATAGTATATTCTGTTTGACCATCAGCCATGGCTGGTCTGGGCCGACGACAGACCGTCGTTGCCAGCATGTTGGCTTCAGCCTGCATCACAGTCAATAATTTCTCAATAGCATCCGAAAACTGATCCAGACACTAACCAGTTTCTATCCACTACTCCGCAGATAGCCATGGGCCAGTGAGTTGACAGTCTTCGGCTTTCCCCAAGGCAAGTCTCGTCTGCTGCATGTCCAAGCTGACTTCGCACGTTAGGTCTGGACGGAGTCGATGGGTATAAGAAGTTCGAGCCCGACCTTGATCTGAAGTCACTTGAGAACTCATTCTTCAATATATAATTCAGACCTCGTTGCTTCTTCAAGCCCACTCAAAATGGCAGAGACGCGAACTACTTCAACCAGCACAGGCCAATATGACTTGCTCCTGGCCATCTCCCAGGACAGTATCAATGCGGCTTTGACCGCCATGTGGGATCTTGATGGTGAAAACATGGACAGCATCGTGTTCGATGGTGAGACCGTTGGTATCATCGGTAACATCAATGGCAAGATTGGCGCCCCTGATATCCAGGTCATCGCCGCCGGAGCGGGACGTGGATCGGTTCTGTTTCGACTGGTCTTCACCGAAGGCACAACCGCCGTATTCAACAAGACTACTAAAAAGAAAGAGACGAAGAAACTCAAGGGGTTTCAGGTCGCTTTCAAAGTTGACATTGGTCCGTCACAATGATCCATCCCGCCTAGGATTTTGCTGACGCAATTTTAGCTCTCGACAACTTGCACAACGAGGTCACTCGTTTCGAGACTCAACTACAAGACAGTCAGTCAACAGCTGTGTCTTTTAACATTTCGTACATCTAACCGACGCTTAGGCCGCAATACACCAGAAGAGACTGAAGAAATCGAGGCAAAGCTGGACAAAGTCCGAAAGACGATTGCATCTTTCGGAAAGCAAGCTGGCGACTTCTCTATCCAACGCCTCTTTTTGGATCTCACTAGTATGTTAGGCTGTCGACCATATGTTCTGTGCTAACATGTCCCCAGCCGCCGACATTAGTTCTCTGCCTGAATCTGAGCTCCGTATGCCCGGCATGGACGCAAATCAGATTACGGCATTTGTATCCATGCTTCATCAATGTTGGCTTTCCTTCCGTTTGCATATGGTTGATGGGAGCTAACCATGATTAGGGCTCACTTCCAACAAGGAAGCTTCAAGCACCACGTTGGGCTATGGCTTGGCCATAGATCCAGCCAAAGCCAGCAACTACAAGGTTGCCGACGTCCTGATGCCAACTTGGGTTAATCTACAGACGTATCCCTACAAGTCTGATCCTGGAGCTGACCCAAGACTTGGCTGGACTGGTGATGCATCAAGAAACTGTGTGACTTACTGCAACATGACGGAGAAGCGTACAGTGCAAGGAGAAAGGACACTGGCATGGAGCGGTAACTTTACCACCATCCATCCTGACAAGGAGAAGCGAGTCGACGGAACTGCAATCATTCGGAAGGGCTTGTTTCTGGACAAGTTCGTCATCCCCATGCTTCGACAGTATAACGACGACTTGCAGATCGTCGCAGAAACCAGTGAGTAGCTGGAAGGAGTTGATTTGATGACCAAACAAGGCTAACCCAACGCCTCGCAGTGGATATTTCGCGAGATGGCCCTGCCGGTCAGCGTCGTTTTCATTGGTCGTACTCCTCCGCTCTGGGACGCCATAAATCGTACTCGTGGACTGATCCATACTACGACTTTACACTGAATGCTCAGGTGTGTTCTCATTCCGTGGTGAATGACAGTTTTGGCTAACCTGCTCTAGGGGACAAGTCTGTACAATGTCAACACTCGTGACCATTTCCAAGATGCCGTCAGCCAAGGCTTTGATGCCGTTTCCCATGCGGACGGAGTATCGTGGTCTTGGTCAAAGAGTTGCGACACCGGACTAAAGTCGGACAACCAAGACTGGCACTTTCCCAAAGACTTTTGCAACTGGTCAGACCATTTGTCCGGTCGAAACATGAGTATGTCCCATCCCGATGTGACGAATTCCTCCCGCTAACCCATTTTTTCTTCTTGTTACTCAGGTTACAGTGCAGTTGATGTTGTGCCGGTTCCCGGCGAGGGTAAAATCAAGATCCGTGGTTTCACTGAATCCAAAGTGCAATATGACGGATATTACACTCGCCTGATCGAGGACAATCTTCAATATATTGGAAAGTAAGTCCAAGCAGAACGCCAGAGGCGTCGTTGTACCCTGTTGTGGCATTGACTGACACATGAACGCTTTAGTCTCTCCGTCCAGGCTTTCTGGCAGGTTGACATTGTCCTTTCCTCGACCAGGGCCGACGGGATGAAGACCAATTTCGAGAACCAACGCGCCTTTGTCTTCCCCTACCATGACGAGAGAGGCGTGCCCAACGACAAAACCAACAGCAAGGGGTTTGTCGAGAGTCTGCAAAATGAAATCCCCAAGATGTTGGAGAGTAAGATTTCCATTTGCCAGGCCATCAACGACGCTCTCGACGCCACCGGCAAATTCATCCACCCTTGCGCCGGTGAATTCAACCTCAAGAACCCAGTCTTTAATCGCAATGGCGACCTCTTGTTTACCGCGCAGTACCAAGCGTACGTCTTCTCTCCCCGTATTCATCCTTGCCCAAGCTGATTGGAATGTCTCTAGACCTGTAGCAGGCCGTCTGCGATCTATGCCAGCCATCGGAGACGAGGTTTCGCAGCGAAACCCAAAGGACCCAGGCAAGTATCTCGAGGCAGTTGGCGATGTCCAGGCTCCCATTGGAAAAAAGGGCGGTAGATAGTCTTGTCCTGGATGCGGTTTCTCCATTTCACATCGGTCGCTCTCGGGGTTCCCAGGTAATCAACAAAACACGTACGTAGGAAATATAGACAGACATGTCGCCGAAGCCAAGTTTCGAATCGTCAAACCACATGTCTTGATGGCCGTGCTTGCAACGAGGTACACAGACGCAGGGCCGGACGCGACTTGGAGCGTAGGCGAATCATGGCAAATGAATCCTGGCTCGTCGATCGCGACTGTGAGTATATATATGTATTTATGATATTTTCTTCAACGGACAGGGGCAATCATGCTGTTCCTGGTTTTTTTCATTCCCTCGGTCCCGAATGCACGTAAACCACAAGTGCTCGTGACTTGTGTGAGGTTCTCACGTGATGGTATCGATAGCACTACGTACGTACTTGTGCCAAACATGGTTTGGCACTGCCGCACGGATGGAAAACGCTTAGTGAACTCTACTCTTCCCCTTTGCTCCTGTCAACCATCTGCCGCTACATACATATATACTACTTTACTGATCCTTTACCATGTAGATGAGAATTCCTACTTTACGTTACTGTGACTCGCTCATTTCCGCAGGCAGTATAATATGCTGTTGCTCCAACAACAGCGGCTGGTTACGGTTCTGCTCTTTGTTCTCCAGGAAATGTCGCCGCCAGTGCTGGGGTCTGGAAAGCGCTCCGAAGCAGTGCTGGTGATTTCATGCGCGTTCAAAACAATAGGCTCGTTTGGCTTTGCTTGGTCCGTGATAGCAAGACTAATTTTTCCGAGGCAAAAGGTTTTATTCGAACAGCCGCGGCTTGATTGATTGCTAACAAGTAAGAAAAAGGCAGTGTACAGGCAAAAGATTTGAAAATTCGACATTGTGTATTCGGGAATAGGTTGATTTGTTTGGGTGCTGGCTGAGATGGATAAGACGAGGGATCAAATGCCAGTGTTAGATCTATTGGTACCGAGCTCTCGTAGATCCAACATGATCCCGAGTCCTTAGCTTAGCCACCTGGGTGCATTTCAATGCGTGCACTTATTGCTGTGAACGCCTTCCATTGGTGTTACAGCAGGTTGTATGTGAGTCAATCAAGGAAGCACTCCGAGTGACGCCATGTGAGATCATAGCAGCTCATAGTTTGGCCGACGACTCGGATCGGGCCCCGCATGTGTGGTTGTCTCGTCGATGACTGCATGTGCGCCTTTGCAGAAAAGAAAAGAAAAGAAACCGGAAGCTTGTTCTTTCTACACGAATTGGAACAAGAGGCTCAAGTGCAGCCATGGTCTGGATAGACTTGACACATACGATGACGGCGTCAGCGGCGAGTTGGGTACTAGGGCGCTGCGACGCATGAATACTGATGACATATTACCTTTCGACTACCATGATTGAAGCGGACCCAAAAGCACCAATACAAGTGTTGCAGTACTTCCAAAGCATGCCCTGTCTGAGATGCTGTTTCGCAATGCCATGTCTTGGAGACGGAAAGTTTCCCATTGCGCAGGCCTTCTCCGCGGAGAGAGGGACGAAGAGTAGCTGGTCCTGTGCACAGCTGGCCGGCAGCACCAAGGTAGGAGAAGGGGTGCGGTCAAAGTAGCAGGTCGATTGCACAGTCTCCTAGGCTTGCAGTCGAGCCTGGGCTTCCGAGTGGTAAACCTTGACGCACCTCTCGTGTCTCATGCCGTACAATGACGATGGAATTTGCCGAACCCCCAGCCGACTAGACAGACCGGGGGGGATGCGAAAAGAGCAGCTGGCGCGGTGAGGGGGTAAATTGCATGTTGATGGTCAGAGCCGGTGCGGAGGGACATTGTCGTGCTCACCCGATACGAGAAAAAAGTGGTCGCTGCAGCGTTGTTCGGCGGCTCCGATGTGCATGTGCATGCAGCAACAGCAAACTAGACAAGGCGGTCCCAGAGCACCTACGCATCCGGACAATGGCCATGGTAGAAGGATGCAAGTGCAACTGGCTTTCCCCATCTTCTCCCGGTGACGCACTGGGGCCCTCTGCTCTCCACTTGCGGCTGGTGGAGGCGTTGCACCGCCACGTGGTCGCGTGATGTGAAACAGGGACGGGTAGGGGTGGAGAGCTGGAGAGGATAGCGTAAGCATGTCGGCTATGTGCCTGTGCAGGCATGGTATACGCATGGGACGGCCGGGCTGGCAAAGGCCATGTTCAGAAGCCGCCAAGGTAGTGGTGGTGGTGGTAGTAGTTGGTTAGCAGGATGCGAGCATGAGCAAAGGCACAACGGCTGACAGGCCGGCTACGCGGTTAGCGGTAAATGCTGACCTGAGATTCACTGGTGATCCGTGCGTGCAGCGTGGATGCCCCGTGCCCCCGGCGCCGCCGTCCTGCTCACCCACGGCGGCTGGACTGGCAGACAGACAGGCCTCCTCTCGTCGTCTGCCCCTCATTCTGTGCTGTGCCGTGGTGTGCCGTGCTCTCTGTTCGGTTCTGTTCTGCTCTGCTCTGGCTTCATCCTACGCTGCCCGTCCTGCGCGCCCGGTTGCCGTCGCGTCGCTGCACCCGCCAATTCGGCCGTCCCGTCTTTGTTGCGACGGCCAAGCACGCACAGGGTCGTTCCTTCCTCGCGCCTCTGGACGACGCCCACCATCCCTACTACGCCAACATACTCCAACATACGCCATCCCGTGCTGCATCCCCCCTTCCCCTCTCCCCTCGCCTACCCGCCCGCCCCCCGGTGAGCCTGTGTGTGTGCATGTATGTACAGAAGACACCAGCGACGATTCCGTACAGCGTATTGCATTGCAGCAAGCAGGCTGCTAGCTGCGGCGGACCCACTCGCGCGTCGTCGATCGACAGCATACTTGAGAGAAAAGGTACCGACAAAGGAGCGTGCCAAACCCACACCCCGTCGCCGACTCAGCAGCCCAAACCAAGGCTCGCGACTTCGTTACAGCTGGCAGCGGCTTGTCATGATGTGACAGGCCCTCGCCCGCATCCCGCCCACCACTGCTCTCCCTCTGTTGGCTGCCCTCGAGACATGCCAGCCCAGGCCTGCCAGCCAATCCCGCCCAACGACCTCTTCACCTCACACACCAACCTGCACGCCGCCTGAAACCCTCCCCGCCCACGCCTACCACGCCATTGGGGGACTAGCCAGCCTCGGCCTACGCCATTCCTCAACACCACCACCACCGACACCACTATTGTCACCCTCGCCTGTCGCCCTCACCCTCGTTGTTGTTGTTGTCGTCGTCGTCCCGGCTGCTCGTGCTCGTGCTGCTCGTGCTGCTGCTGCTGGCTACACATCGTGTGCTCCTCACCTCTGCGCGAGAGAAAGACAAAGGGCCCGTCCGCCAGCGCGCGCGCGCAGGGGCGCATACCGCCGTTGATCTGCCCATCGCCGTCGGGGTCTCGTCGCCATGCATCAGTACATTCCTCCCCCACCGCCCCAGCCCTCGAGCACGCCCGCCGGCCACATTGCGCTGCCTCCCCCGCCGCCACGGCCAACGGGCTACAACAACTTGGGCGGCATCCCCATTCCTCCTCCCCCGCACTCGACAAACTGGGGACCACCACGGCCCCAGTACCAGCAGCCAGGCTACGATCCAGGCCAGTACCGCATCTACCCCCACACCCTACCCCCTCCCCCAGGCCCCCCGCCCCAGCAGATTCCCATCGAGCGCGAGCCTCCTCTGACCTCGGCCACCTACATACCCGGCGGCGAGTCGTTTGGGCCTGGCGTCGGCATCCCTCCGCTGCACACGTCCAGAGGCTACTCGGAGCCTTACTACAGAGACGACTCCCACTCGGCCACCACCGACGCCCCGCCCCAGCCCTTTTCCAGCAGCCTCCTCGATAGCGTCCAGAACGTCCAGTATGGCTCCAATGGCTACAACATGCCCCCGACACCCAATGCCCGCAACAACCTCAACATACCTACCGACAGAACAAACGCCTACGACTCACCAGGCCCCCCAACAGCGACGCTGCAGAACCCCATGGTCCAGAGCCATGGCAGCATCTACTATCGCCAAGAGAGCAACGGCACCACGCCAATATCCCCCCACGACGCCTCGATACAATGGCCCGCCGAACGCGTGCAGCAGTGGCTGGCAAGCAACAACTTTTCCCGCGACTGGCAAGAGACGTTTAGGACCCTAGGCTTGGAAGGATCCAAATTTCTCGACATTGGCCGTGGTCATGGAAGCAAGGGAAATGTGGCCATGATGCACCAAGTCATCTTTCCCCAGCTAGCCAAGCAGTGCACAGCAAGCGGGACCGGGTGGGATCAGAACAGGGAGCGTGATGAAGGTCGCAAGCTCCGCAGACTGGTTCGTGCCATTGTCGAATCAGGCGCTTCAAATTCATATCGGCCTCCGCCCCAACGGTCGGACACAGGCTTGACGAGCGCAGGCACAGAGGGTACCCTGGAGAATTCGCCCTATCTTGGATCCCGCGGCATGGACTTTGGTTCCACGCCGACAACTGCAGGCAATGGCGAAGAGAGTCCCGGGCGCCAACTGCTCGTACATTCGCCTAGCGCGAGTATCAATCCGTCCAGGCGCATTTCCACACAGCAGCGCAATTTCACCGTCCCCGGCCTTGGGCCCACGCCAGACTTTTCAGAAGGACCGGCGCGCAGTCCCTACTCACGGGAGGTTCTCCAAGGCCTCGATGTCAAGCAGATACGACACAGCCCAAATACGTCTTCTGAATTCGGACCATCGTCCCTGGGCGCTGGAACCCACCGTCAGTCAAGCCCACAGCACAGTCCGGGTCTCCCATCCGCTCGCCTTGCTACCAACGGCGGACAGCTTAGCGCAGGCCTGACCACCCAAGGCTCCCGTTACTACTCGCCCCACAACCGTGTCAATAGTGCCGAGTCGATCAATTCTACTTTTGCCAATACTGGCTCAGGGCCGCCTTCTGGCAGATCCTTTGACGGCCGGTCGGAAAGTCGCAGTGAGAATCGGAAGAATGGGTGGGAGGGCACGCGACCCAACGCGGCTCTCATGGACATTCCGACCAGCGCCAAGGATCATGAAAAAGGCTTCTTCAAGAAGATTATGGGCGGAAGAAAGAAGGACAGCCACCCGTCTGACGATACTAGTTTAGATTCTCCGACTAGTCCAGCCAGCTATCGCACTCACCCCGGTGGGTCCCTTTTTGGAAAGTCGACGATGAACTCGAGCGAGACATCGCTGAACGAGCGTCCTCCATCAGGACGCTCTGCACAGACGGATTCCGACAACCGTGCTGCTGGCCGTGGCCGCACTCACGGCAAGGAAGACCGCAAGTTTGCCTTTGTCACACCAGACGGCTGGAACTACCGCCTTCTCGACATCACTAACGTCGATTCCGCGACTTCGTTACGGACACTGTGTTGTGAGGAGCTGATTCAAGGACTAAGCAAGGTACCCGGAGTTGAGCTGCACCTGACTGTTCCTGGCCAGTACGAACACGATCGCCCGCTTTCCGACTCTAGTTTGCTCAAGGCTCGGTCGCAGTACGGAAACCGGTTTGGTGAGCTGAAGATCTTTGTCAAAATACCTCGAGAAGGAGCAGTTGGGTCGTCAACCGGGCTTGGTGTCTCGCTCCCCCACGCAGCCGCCCGGGCGGTTGATGTCAATGCTGACTCCCAGCTGGATTCACCGGGTGCCAAATCAGAAGAATCCACGCTGGTTGCAGACAAGGGTGCGGCTCTACGCAAAATGGCCGACAAGAACGAGCTCCTACCCAGTGATGCAGCCGAAAGGTCGCACGGTGGTAGCAGCAGTAGTAGCAGCAGGCCGCCCGAGTCCTGGGATTCGCGTGGCGACGTATCCGAGGAGGAACGACGCAAGCTGCTTGAAGCAGCTGCAGAAGAGCACCGAAGGGAGATGAAGCGGAAACAAGAAGAGTATCTCAAAACTCGCTTTCCCAAGATGAACGGGCAAAGCCCTGATCTGAACTCTGCGACCAGTGACAGCATCAGCTACCGAAGCCAGCGCGTCATTGACTTTGACGAACCACGCGCTTCACCTTACGAGGATCTGAAGAAGCCCTTCGATGATCAACAGCGCAAGGGCAAGCAGCTCGTACCCTTGAGGGAGCCGCCGCCTGTGCCGGCTGACACCAGCACACTTTTGAAAGCTAACTCGTTGACAAAGAACAAGAATAGGAGCTCGTGGCCGGAGAGTGACGACGGCCAAGCAAAACGTCTTTCAGCAGAATCCCAGCCTGAGAAGCGCAAGGCCATACCTCAGGGTGCAAGTGGGCTCGGCGGCATTGCCGCGGCCATTATTGGAGCAGGCAACCTAGGAGCCGGTATTGGAGCCGCCAACAGAGCACCCAACAAGGGTCCCCTTCCCCCGCCAAAAGATGAAAGCTCGTCAGAAGGTATCCGGCCCTCGCAACAAGTACTGCAGGAGAATGGTTTCCGCGCCAGAACTGGTTCCGGTAGAAATAGTCCAGGTGGGTCGCCCCGCAGTCCCGGTGAATATACCATGAGCAAAGGGAACATACCATTCAGAATTCCTGACTATGAAGAAGCTTTCAGTAACGATTCCCCGACCGAGCGACCAGACCTTAGCATTTTGGTACCGGACTTTGCAGGCCCCAACCAAAGGGATGATCGATCTCGATCGCCAGGCCGAAGCCCTCACACTGCACAATCCGCTGAATTTAGCCTTAGTAGGGAAACATCTAGGGCATCGGCATACGGCCCAACTCATGACTTTGAGGAAGCCCGAGTCTCTTTTATCACAAAGTCGCCCAACCTTGATCCAATGGATGCGGACGACGATGATTCTGATGATGGACTATTCCAGGCGCCGCTCGCCGGACGAGCTGGTCCTCCTCCACCTGAAAAAGACGCACCCGTGGCCCGAACCAACTCTCGTAGCCGGAGACCGAACCTCCGACTCAAAACGCAAAGATCGAAGAACTCACTAGCCCAGGTGAATGAAAAATCCGCAGAACCAAACGCAATGGGCGATCACGAATCTCAGGCCAGCGACTGGCATCCCGAGTCGGCTGCATCAACAACATGGACCGACTCGCCAGACGACACCAACAAGTTTTCGCGCCGTGAATCATTTGCCAGTGATGTTTGGGCTAACCGCCCACCAGCTGAAACCCTCGTGGACCACCTCGACGAGCTCTTTCCCAACGTCAATCTCGATCAGCCTATGCTTGAGGAGGCCGAGACAGACGCATCTACAGAGTTCATACCAGAGAACAAGCCGTTGCCAGCTGACCCTACTCCTGCGAATTCAACTCTCCACCGGGGTGGTGCTGGGCTGCAGTCGATTGCACAGCGCAACATGCGCAAATCAGGCGCTGGCTTGGGACGCACAAAGTCTATTCGTGAGGTGGTCAAGTCGCAGTATCAGCCACTAGAGAACAGACACTTGCTAGGCCACGTACCTGCCGGACCAGGGCCATCACGCGTTGCTACGCTGCGCAATGGCGGGGACATTATCAGGAGAAAATCGACCAAGATGTTCAACGCCAGGACGGAGCAAGTTCGGCCACAGCGCGGATCGCGTCTTGTCATGGAGACGATACCCCAGGATCATCTGTCCAGCATGCCGTCGCGCCAGCCAACGTTCAAGTGGATGAAGGGACAGCTGATTGGCAAGGGCACGTTTGGTCGTGTGTACTTGGGTATGAACATCACGACTGGTGAACTGATTGCTGTCAAGCAAGTCGAGGTTAATGCCAAGGCCGCCGGCTCGGACAAGGACAAGATCAAAGAATTGGTCAAGAGCCTGGATCAGGAGATTGACACTATGCAGCATTTGGATCATCCCAACATTGTGCAATACCTTGGTTGCGAACGCAAGGAGTATAGCATTTCTATTTTCCTCGAGTACATTTCTGGTGGCTCAGTAGGATCGTGCATCCGCAAGCACGGCAAGTTTGAAGAGAGCGTCGTTTCATCTCTTACCCGACAGACGTTACTGGGTCTCTCGTACCTCCATCGTGAAGGCATCCTGCACCGCGACCTCAAAGCCGACAACATTCTCCTCGATCTCGATGGGACGTGCAAAATCTCGGATTTCGGTATCTCGAAGAAGACGGACAACATCTACGGCAACGACGTGACCAACAGCATGCAAGGCTCCGTCTTCTGGATGGCGCCCGAAGTCATCCGTTCCCAAGGCCAGGGCTACTCGGCCAAGGTTGACATTTGGTCCCTCGGCTGCGTTGTGCTCGAAATGTTTGCGGGTAAACGTCCGTGGTCCAAGGAAGAAGCGATTGGTGCCATTTACAAGCTTGGTAGCCTCAATCAGGCGCCTCCCATACCCGAAGATGTCAGCCGTGTGATTGGCGTCGAGGGGTTGAGTTTCATGTATGATTGCTTTACTATTGATCCCATGGAACGGCCTACGGCGGAGACATTGTTGCGGGCGCCATTTTGCTTTTCGGACCCGAATTATAACTTTTTGGATACGGAGTTGTATGCGAAGATTAGGGGGGCTTTTCAGTAGATGTTGTTTTTGTTTTTTCTTGCGCAGGCAAGATATTTGGAAGTGGAGGGGGGGGGGGGTAAAA
>JALPSE010000056.1:0-73717 GCA_030558545.1 Bipolaris gigantea
TTTATTTTTAAAAAAAAAAAAAAAAAAAAAAAAAAAAAACTCCCCCCACCCCCAATGAAAATACGTCTGTGGTTTGGGGAGGGGAAGAAGAAGAAGAAGGAAAGAGGGAAGAAAGGGAAAAAAAAGGGGGGGAAGAGGAAAGAGGGGGGGAAGAGGAAAGAGGGGGGGAAGAAGAGAAAAGAAAGAAAAACACGTACCGAACCAAGTCCCTTGGAGCAGACATTAAACTGAATCGAGTTTTCGTTAATCATGTAGGCAAGACCCCATCCGTCGTCGACAACCTGGCTCCATCCGTACCCGTTAAAGTACTCGCTCGACAGCTGGGAGCTGGAAATGTACCATGTGGAGCTGTAGGCAAACGCAGGGTCCTTGTACAGAGCCGGCAGCTCCTCGCCTTCCTTGAGGCACTTCTTGAGGCCAAACAGGTGGCGGTCGACACCGCGTCCGTCGCTGGCGTCGGAAATGTACTTGACGTGGGCGTCGAGGGCCGCACGCAGCTTCTGCTGGCACTCCTCGGGCGTGGCGTTTGCGTCGGCCATGGCGTTGCAGAAGGCGACGCTCTCGTCCGACACGGAGCGGCATGTCTCGGTGCGGCCTTGCTGGAAGCGGCGGGTGGCCGCAGACTCGTACGTAGGGCGGTTCTTGCCGTAGAACTTGTGGTACGCAAGTTGGATAATCATCTGCACGTACGCATCTGGGCTGCACTTGAACTTCTTGATGAGGCCCTTGCCATAGCCTTGGTAGGCCTGCACGCGCAGCTCGTGTGCGCCGATTTGGCGCGAGAAGTGGGATTGGGCGTCTTCGATATCTTGCTGGAGCTCCTTGCTGAGCTCAAAGTGCAGGGGCTTGGGGCTGGGGAGGTCGGAGCGGATGCTGGGGTCGTCAAAGGGGAGGGCATTGGAAAAGATTTGCTGGTTTGCATAGTCGTTGAGGCGGTGGGTAGGGGTTCCGTCCATCATCGAGTGCTCGCCCATGAAGCCAGAGGTGCCGTTCTCGTTGATGATGAATTGGAGGGGCTTGTCGTACCAGCGGTTGGCGCCGTCGCCGTGCCAGTATTGGTGCGCGCGCTCTTCAAGGGTGACTGGGGAAGCGTCATCAAGGCAGACCACAAATGACGCAGATTCAATGTCTTGCAGAGTAGCGGCGTTGACAGGTGAATGAGCCTTGAGCTTGGGGTAGACGTCTGACCACACATCGCGGTTCTGCGATGTGAGGGCACCGATCGCGGGCGACTTCTCGGCTTTTGAGTAAATGTAGTCGAATTGTTGTTGGAGCTCAGCAGTGTTTAGCTGCTTACCATTGACCTCGTGTGCAAGCTTCCAGAACTGGTTTTTCCTAACGACAATGATGTGCTTGTGTTCCTGGTAGGGGAACTTGACGGTCGTGTCGGCAGGCTTCTTTGGCACACGGCAGCAGTTGAACATGTGCTCGTAAGAGCTCATGGCGATGGGAAGCTTCTTCATGTACTCGGGCTCCAGAGTGCCCTCGTCGACCATCTTCTTGAATTCTAGCACGGCGGTGGTCATGGCAGCAGCACGCTTGGCCGGGTTTCTCCTCGACTTGTCATCGCGGTGTGAGTAAAAGTAGCTGACATATGGGACGACCGGGTCACGGTAGGCCATGTAAGCCGCCTCATTCCACCACTCGTAAATCCAGTTCTTGTGCTTTGGGTCCTCGCGCCGTGCGACCAGGCGCTCTTGTAGCTTCTCGCCCGGCCCTCCAGGAGCTATGAATTCGTTGACAGCCTTTGTGGTCGCCTCATATTCGGTCTTGGAGAGAAGAGGGTGAACGGACTTGAGGTACCGCTTGGCGGTCTCTTCTAGCGTGGGGACGGGAAGGCGGGGGAGAGAGTCCTCGAAGCGCAACATGGCGCCTTTGGTGTGGTCCTCCTTGTAACCTGTGTAAATGAAGTCGTCAGACTAGGAACAATTTACGAAGGGGGGTAGAAGCATGCGAAAGCAATACTCGCACAAGCACACACCCACATATATACACGGGCTACTTACCAGCTGGCAGACTCGACTGTTTCCTTGTTGAAGCCATTGCGATGATCTATACACAAGCCGACGTCAGCACACACACACTCTCTCTCTTTCTCCTTGTCTTGTCTCCCCCACCAAAAGTGAATTTCTGCTCCTCAACATACCCTAGACTTGGCAAATGCTTGCTGGTTGAATATTGGCTTGCGAAGTATCAAGGAAGGTACTCGCGCGCGGGCAGCTCTGCTGAACATGACAAAAAAAGAGCCGAGGGAAGTAGAGGGTAGGCGACAGATAAAATGGCGGCAGGATGAGACCGAGTCCTAGCTTCAGTAGATCCGAGGCGAAAAGAGCACGCGCTGGCTGACTTTACTAGGGTCGTCGCTGTGAAGAGAGCGCCTGGGGGTTGGGCCGAGGTTGAGTCCAAACAGGCTAAGCCTACCCGGCAACCACAGCGTGACGTAGGGAGCCACACACTTGACATCTGACGCCCGTTGGACCGACTGTCCTATAATTTTCTCCTGTACCCCGACAAGAGCTTGTGGCTGGAGTGCAGGCGCCCAAGACCACCGGCCTGTATTCTGTTAATCGGTCAGTGTGGTGGGCAGCCATCCATGCGTCCAGTGTAAGTACAGACCCATTCGACCTTGGACGAGACAGTCGCACGGACGCAGCACGCCGGCAGTATCGGAGAAGCCGAGGGTCATGGACTTGTGGCCGAGCTTACATAGCATCTATGTATACACTACTGTGCAGTGTATGCTCGTACAAAATATCTGTCACGCGTGTACGGAAAAGAGAAGATCCCCTCGACATAGGACGGTGCATGGCCACGTTCCCGTCTGTTTGCGCCAGGCCCGCACGTGACCTGCAAATACCCAAACTACGAGCTGCCTGCACAAGCAATGCTCACAGAGACATCACGTGATATACTGCCCGTACCCGTCTTTGAACTGGAAGGATTATTCACGTAGTACACCATCTCGTACGCATAGTGAGTAGCAGAATCGGGAACAAGGGAATCATAGTAGACGGGATAAATCCTATCTATTTTCTCTACATCCTCCATCTCTTGCTGCTCTTGTCGCACTACCACCACAAAGCGGTTGCGACAAACCTGGCGCAAGACAAACATCCCCCCTTGCCCCCCTCTCCCATACTACTCAAAAAGGTATATGTACAAATCAAAACGGGGTTTTTCCTTCCAACACCAACGCTGGACAAAGACACGTCCGTGCGTGTTAAGCAGATATACAAAAAGAAGAAGAAGAAGAAGAAGAAGAAGATCAAACTAACGAAACCCGGAACAGGCAAACTCCGGTCTGGATGCAGAAGTTTGTACAGATATGGACAAAGGAAAACGTCGCAGTGACGGTATCAGGTATGCAGCTCAGCTGCACGGTACGTGTTGGGTGAGTATGGGCGAAAGTGGAAACTCGCATCCCGACGTGTTGATTGGCCTCTAGTGCGGCGGTCGCTTGGAGGGGGATGCGCATCCTGGCTGCCACAGTTGTTGTGTTGTGTGTAGCTCGGTGAATTGGAATTCCGCCGTGTCGTTGTTGTTTCAAAATACGGCCGGCTCGACCATGAAAGAACCGTTGGGGTTCGGTTGCCCTTCCGTGTCTAGTACTCGGTCCAATGACACTTTTCGCCAACCTTTTCAAACTCCAGGCTCCGGTTCATACGTCGCCTGGCACGCTCTTCCCGCCCAAGGCAGGAAAAGAGGCGCGCGAGACCGCTGCGCTTTCGCGGCTCGAGGCCCGCGTAGGGGTTCTCCTTGCTCATCAAGCTGCTGGTCGAGATTGGACTTAGAGGAATGGTGGCGTCGGCGAAGATGTCGGTGCTCTTTGGTGTGTGCTTCTCCGATGTGCTCGAGTATGGCGACGATGTTTGCGACACTGACGCAGGGAATGATGTATCGAGTGAAGACAAGAGTTCCATCTGATGGTTGACTCGTGGAGAACTGGGAAGACCGCTAGAAGGGTAGGAAGACATGGCGATGGAAGTAGTAGTAAAGAAAGTCTGGTAGTTTGTTGTTGCGAGTGTGTGCGTGTGTGTGTGGATGTGCCTGAGAGGAAAGATCGTATGGATATATACAGTCGAATTCGGGGCTTAATCGGCCGTTGGAAGAATGAAAATCAAGCCGTTGTTGGAGAACGTTGTTTGAACAGTAAAGCAACCAAGGGGGGGCATATGTGTTTATGCCGATCAAGCACCTACCGTGTCCGCCGCGCAATTCCATCTCACCCAGGGGGTTCGTTGCATGGTCTCTGTACGCCATGGTTCAACGCCAGGGGGGCGCGGGGGTTCGAATATCCGCTATTAGAGTTTACATCTTTGGTCGCCGCACATGTGCTTCAAGGCAATACAAGTATCCGTAGTTTCACACGTCTCTTGCTGTGTGATATTTGTCTTGATTTCGCGGCTCTTGTCCAGCCGTGGCCTTGTGGTCGCAGAAGATACCAACAGCCGCGCTGCAAAGCGGCGTATAGTAAGGGCGAAGTTGTCGCAGCATCTTCTGAAACTGCGCCATCTCCTTGTGGCAAGGCTGGGCCTTACTTGCTCGCTGCTAAGCACCAAACCGCCCCTGTACCCGTGGGAGAGTCAGCCGTAATGTTCCTGGCAAACGAGGCACCAGGGTCAATCCATTGGTCTCTTGCGTTTGTTTTTCGGTCCTGCACTCCTTGAAACGTTATCAACGTCGCATGAGTATTGGTGAGAAACAAAAAGGCGGCCCGCTCGTCACGGGATGATTGGGGCCTTGCTGTACCTTGCTGCCTTTGCCAAAAAGACCATATCTCCGCCATTCATGCAGAAAAAGCTGCAGGCTTCGTGTCGGTGCATACTACACCACATCCAGCATTTTGCGCCTGACCTCCAACTAACTTGTGCATCTGTACATTCGCCACTTTTGTGACCATGATGCGCTATGTCTCTTGTGTGAAATTGCCATTGAAATCCCAACGCGACTTTGTCAGACCCTCTCAATAGGCTCATCTGTAACTCACCATGTGCTGACGGCCTCAGGCCGTGCATCATGGTTGGTGCAAAATATCAGTCTTGTCTGCTCGCCCCAGCACCTCCCTGAAATTCGTCAGTTTCCTGTCGAGCTTATCTTGAAAGGTATGCCGCGCCGTGTTGGCTGAGCGGGAGGTGTGCGATCTGGGCGGTCTTGGAGTGGGTCGCCGCATGAATGTCCAAATGAAGAAGCTTGCTTCGACTATGCCACCTACAAGAGAGATCTCATCGCGTATCTTGAAACAAATAAGTAGACTCGGTGTTCAGGTTTAACAGCACCCTAATATGTGTGGCACTGCGAACGCAATCGTGTCAAGTAAATTTGTAATTGAGCGTACTCAGTAATCATGTGCAAACCCGCTGGTGCGGCCTTACAATTTGTGCACGGAGACAAAAGTGCATGGTGTTTTGCTCTAACCTCGAAATCTTGTAGAGCGAGAGAACAAATGAGATGAATTCAAAATGGTGGAGAGGTGTTGGTGATGTCACGCTCGGTTTTGCTGGGCCTATGTCAACGCTGCTTCGCCCCGCCCAAAAATACAAGGCTAGAACGGGCTTAGCAATCATTGGTTTCATGCCTTGAGTGAACTCTTGGTAAAGTCGCATAAATCAACATATCCGGTCGGTTTTTTAGCCGGCGAATCTGCTATATTTACAACAAGCGACATGCCTGACTGTGGAGAATGTGTGCCATGTAAGCACCTATGCATGGGGATGATTGCGGGGGGGGGAAGCTAACCTGCCTGAGTGTACGTACCACCACAAACATCGTCGTGATGATAAGAATACGACTGAACCTCGAAACAAATAACGCATTGTACAATGCCAGAAACTCTTGACGCAGTAAATAATGCGCAAGCTTTCGCATATCGCAACTCCACTATTCTGGTCAGACTTTCTAAATTTATACATCGAGCGTACAGTTTGGCCATGCACATTGGCAATGGAGTACACGGCATGATGCTGTACTAATTAAAGAATCTCAGCGTTGGTATGGAGATGGTGTTTTCAGTTTGGTGTATCTTCTTCAGAACACATTGCTTTGGTTATCAAGAGCAGAAGTTGCCTGAACGGCTTCACCTGCGTAGTTGATGATCCTACTCGAAACGCGACATTGGGAGATTTCGCTAGGGATTTTTGATACTTGATAATTTCCAAGGAATGGAAACAAGGATGGCAGACATTTTTGCATCGCCACCAACGCAAAGTGGTGAAAAATATTATTTCGACGATTGGAGCGTCTCGATGTTGATTCCACTCCATTACCACTGTCGTCATTATGATCACCAAGCCACTAGCCATTTCCTTCTGCTATGACGCTACTCCCCGCAAAAAGTGCAATTCTTAGCACCCGGATTAACCGCTTTACTCGCTTATGTACATTCGTGTGGAACTCGAAAAAAAGGAAACAGGGTAAAAACTTGGCAACCCCCAAGGGCCTAGATTCTGAGTAAAAGCAAAAGCAAAAATAAAGTTGGCACCGTGTTCGATACCTAGCGCGGCGAGAGGACAGAAATTGCTTAATTGGGGAAGAATGACGATGGATGATTGTGGGTATGGTCCTCGTATGCAAAGACCTTTGGATTCGACTCGTCATGGTGGTTTTGGTTCATTCCATCGGATGCGCCATGTTTTCATATGATCAGTCGAAACAAGAGTTGCTATCTTTAGCATGGTTCTTTACTTTGCGGAGGTTACAAACGAGAAGAATCCATTAGATTGCTTGTCAGTTTGTAATTATATGCTATTGGTTGCGAAGAAAAAACTTACCAACTGTGCTTCTTCCAAGTATACGATCTACCGAAGCTTATCGAGATTGATGTCAGACCACGGTCTTGCACGATTGACAAACCACGTTTTCGCCAGTACATTATACACTTAAACTCGTAAGTCCTCGGTACAGACGCTGCTATGTAGGTAGTTTTGCCATGCGTGCTTCTCTGGGTACAAAGATTCTAGTTCCATTGAACGTTGTAGCCAAAGTCAGGATGCCATACCATCTTCCCGTAGCCAACCCATGACTATTCTGTATTAGTTTCCAAGGCTTACATCACAAGCCAACCTGACAGAGTATACCTACCGCTGTCCCGTGCCTGAGTCGGCGGTACTTCGAATCGTACTAGCGCTAATGTTTTGATGATCCAAGCTCGAGCACAGGATTTCTTCCTATATGACTGCAACCAATTTGACAAAAGTTCCCCCATGATAGCAAATCAGCCACGAGAAGCTGAAAAAAATTACTGAATCGTGTCGATGTACAGAAAATGTTACAAACAAAAGAGCTTTTACGTACTATGGCAAGGGTTTTTATCTAGTCGTAGCCACATACCAGCCAAAAGACTATCATGCCGTGTGGATTACGATCTTTGATTTCTTACTGTACTACCGAAAGCTGAGTGTGACTTTCTGATCAAATCCGTGCACGAGAAAGTCGTTTGCAACTTCGATTTTCCTGCACGAAAACAATTATACGACGTAGCCTAAAAGAAAAAACTAAAGACTTTGAATTGTGACATGAAACATCAACACCGCACCTACATTCCCTATGTGTATCTAGAATACCTTTAAAAAGAGGAGTGGGTCGGTGTGAATGTTGAAAGTTGTGGCGTGGGAGGAAGAAGAAACGATGTGCCTGTATATGAATTAGATTTCGGTGTATTGTGAGATCAGCAGCCCACCTCCACTACCGAACTTTACATCTGATGCGGATGGTCTGTTTTGACTGTCCTGCCTGGCCGCCACCAAATTTTGGACGAATATTTAAACCGTCCCATTCCTCTGTCATGTTCATTACACTCCTACACTACCTCGCTCCAATACCTCTCAAGAGGCGCCACTCACCATTATCATATACTTTTACGAACCATCTGAACAAGCAAAAGTTTGCTATTCTTTCACTTTTGATCCAACTACTAATTACATTACTTGTGCATCTTCTTACTGGTCTCCTTGCAGCCGCAGCTTGCATCAGCGGCGTATTTGCTGCTCCCCAAGCTCAAACTTGCATCTATACCTACCGACTCCAAAATAACTCACATATCTTCCCCAGGGGTACGGAAAAGACTAGAAAAATGTGTAATCGCGTCTCTGCATCAAGTTCGGCGGTCAATGGCACTCAAAGGCCAGCTTTGTCTAATCTCGAACCCCTTTTTGGACAAAGTTCTTCATTTGGGCGTTCAGCCTGATCCTGATAAGGCTGGTCTCAAGACTATTCATCTTCCTCGTCACCTGCGTCAGCTATATGAGGAATATATCATATTTTTCACCAAGTCGTTGCAGACAAACTAGCTCCCCCCGACCATGGATACATTCTGAATGTATAAAAAAGAGTGTGGTTACGGGAATTGAAAAGTGTTGCGAATTCAGGCCTTGCACAGCCTGCAAATTTTTGGACCAGATCGTAAAATGAATTAGGCATGGAAGCCTACTCTTATCGGCAAAATTTCCAGGTTTCAGGGTTTTCCTGTCCTAGGCACACACACACACACACAAAGTCACAAGAACAGGACGCCAAGTAGGAAAACGTTCAACTTATTCAGCAAGAGCACACAAGTAGCAAATCCCTTGCAGGCACTCAAAACTTGGTCCTTCAAATTACTTGCACTTGAATATCTTCATCATCCCACACAACCCCATCTTCGCATCTTATGGTACAGGCGTCAAAAAGGCTAGTCTAACATTGAAATACCAAAGAGCTGCTCCTATCTGACGTAAGGCTGGCCTCAGCAGTGCTCTTTGTGCCTCTTAACCCGGAACACCGACATTGCCCTGCTTGTTACTAGTACGATGATGCCTTCTTGCATTGATCCGCTTGCCATATTCCCCACAATCTACTAGATTCGCTTGAAAGGAGGGCGGAGGGGGGTATATTTGTAGATGTGCGTCGCGGCGTGGGCTTGGTAGCCTAAGATCAAGGCTGAAAGAGGAGGCTTGGGAGGAAATGCGCTGTTGGGTGGGTAGGTGGTTAGATGGTTGGGTAGGGGGATGTAGAACGAGGGGGGCTTGACATGTATTTACAGTGTAAGATGGAGAAGGCGTGTGTTTGGGCGGGATGGTGGTTAGATCTTGTAGTTTTGCTGGGGTTAGGGGATGAGGGAAGTAGTTGGATGTGTGAGAGAATCGACTATTTATGTGATATGAAAGATTTTGCAACGATAAAACTTTATTGCGCGTGTGGACCATTGTTCTGAGCGGCAGCTCGTCATGCTGACCAGGTTTTCCTTTTCCATGTAAACGTGGTGACGCTCACAGCTCGTAAACAGTACCGGAGAGGGGATGTATCTTTTGCTGTATGCATATATCGTTTTGGAAAAGCACTGTTGTCGATGCTGATTGATCTGGTTGTCAGATTTTGAGGCCCTTATTGCTCATACCACAATTTCAAGTCACAATGGACAAAGCAAATTTATCGCTATATTGCATAAATGTGACGAACAAGAGCAGTAATTCTTGGAGATTATGAGGGTGCCTTTTTTCGTGAGAAATGCTAGCTGAATTGACTCTGAACACGATAAATGCTCCAGTCGAAAGGAAAGAGATGCAAATTTCTACAACTAGATCAAGCACTTTGCTTTGTGCGTGTACGCTAATAACCTGTCACCCGCCCATCACTGACAAAAGGGAGTCATCATCTTTGGCTATAAATCTTTGCATGTGCTGAAGCGGACGTGGTAAAATGTAGAAAAAATAGCCAAAGTGGAAAAGCAAAAGGATGCAAGCTAAAGATTGTGGATGCCTCAGCAGTCGTGTGTTTATCATTGTAACCAAGCCATACTGTGCTATGCTAAAAACAATTAGTTTACAATGATGCAGTTTCCCAGTCTCTTTTTCGTCAATCGAGTGATTCTCGATTCTTTTTCCCTTTCCTCTTGGTGGAGATTGTATCCCCATGAGCGAATCCCCACAGAGCCGGCACCCTGGCGGCGGGTCACGCCATAAGACTGACCTGGAACGCCTGGCGGGGAGCTGGCTCAAGTGTGGTAGTGGGCCAATACGACCTGACGAGGGTTACTTGCTCAAGAACATGGTCCGAGCTCTGGCTAGTCGATAGCCATGGATCCTTGGATCTTCAGCACCAAGTCTCTTGGTCGTAAACAAGAAATTTCCGAAACTGAGCATGTCCAAATATCCTCACCCTGGTTGTGCGATGGCTATACCCGCTTGGTAAGCACCCGCAAAATCGAGCTGGCCCAGCTGTCCGTTGATTTGGTCAATCTCCCTGTTCAAATCGTCCAGGTTCTGTACTAGACTCGACACTTCATCAAATCTGCGATGTTTGGTAGCGTTGGAGACCATCTCTGATACCATGAACTTCTGTTCTTCAAGCACAATCAATCGTTCTCTGAGCTCCTTCTCCTCTGACTCCATGGCTGATACTTCGCTACTACTAACAACACTACCGGTGGAGCGGTCGTTGTACTTGATCGAGGCCAAGGCGCTGCTTCTGTTTGGACGTCCCTGAGGAGCGGCGTGTTTGAGGATCTTGGGGAGTGACCTTAAGGGTAGCATGTGCAGGCTCAGGAAGCTGTAGGCTTGTTGGTATACGGCCTTTTGTAGTTTTTGCTGCGTGGGCGAGTCGGTCGGTAGGTCGCGTATCCGTTTGGCGGCAACATCAAACTGAGCAAATCCATCCATAAGCCTTTTGCGGACTTTTGTAGCATCGGTCAGTTGCTGGGGCGTAGGTGACCTGTCTGGATCCTGCAGCGCTTGCAGAAGCTTATGAAAACGAGGGAGAAGCAGCCGAATTCCCCTTTCGAACTGGGCAAGGTTCTCGTATGCGCGCTGATCCTTGGGCTTGCTGGCGAGTTCTCGCTCAAAATCACTTCTAGCAAACAAGGTGTGCTGACAGTCCTTGCACATGCGCACATCAACGCTGACCTGCCCTGCCTCTTTTTCCGTGTTTTGAGCACTGAGCGAGGCAACGTTCAAGCCAACTTGTGTTGAACACGCAGTCTTGGGATCACTACAGACGACGCGACCGCATATGCGACAGTGTGATCGCCTAAATGTATATGTTGAAAACTCCTGCTGGCAAAAAGGGCAATTTGGGACTTTTGCGTCTTCTTCCCAGGTGATGATGGACTGCTCGAGAGCCTTGCGCTGATTCTTGGCGCTGGGTAGCGAGAACCAGCTGCCTGAGGCGGGAGTGTCGTCTACGGGCGGCGGGTTTGCGAGGAGCTGTGTGAGCTTGGTCAGACGCTTCTCCAGACGGCTGACCTCCATGCGCTCCCTGTCTACGTGTTTTTGTCTGATCTTTGCGAACTCGTCAAAATGATTGCGCTCCAAGCCGCGGTGATCGTTATATCCGGCTCTTGACTTGTAGCACGTCTCGCAGACACGGCACCAAATGCCTCGCACGGGATCATGTTTGGCTTGTCGTGACAATTTCATCTGGTACATGGTGTGCTCTTCGCAGAACAGTCTACCGCACTGCCTGCAGTTGACGGCGGGCTGACCTCCACCAAGGGTCATTGGCGAGGCGGTAATGGGGCGGGCGCAGAGGGGATCTGCGCAGACATCGCGGTATGCAGGTCTCTGCCAGTGCGCGCGGGTAACATCCTCGTCTGGGTCTCGGCGGACGGGGGCGGGGGCGGGCTCGTAGGCAGCGGCATGAGCAGTGGAGCTGGAGGCCGAGTGGGAGGCGTGGTGGGGAGCCTGGGGGGCGTCATTGGACTCGAAGACATCGAGGCCTTTGAGTTTCTGGTTAAGGACAGCGAGGGGCTGGAACTTCTTGGCCTTGTGCATTTGCGCCTCGAACCAATTCTTGACCTCGTCCTGCTCCTCGACTACCAGGTTTTGGTGCGTGTCGTCGAGGTGTCTAGTGATTCATCGTCAGGGCTGATGGAATAGAGAGGCGGTATACGTCGGGTACCTGTTGAGCTGCAGCAGCGTGACCTGAACGGTTAGCTGGGCGTTTGGTGGGTCGGCGCTGGGGGTGTACCATTTCGTCGCTGCAGATGGGGCAGATGAGCCTGGTCGAGGCACTGGCTTGGGACGAGGGCGTGCTGGCGACGGCGAGCACTCTGCTGCCAATGTCGTCTCTGGACTCGGCCGTGGTGGCGGGACTGTTGGACGTCTGGGAGCTCAGCGATACGGAGCTCTCAGAGGGCGAGAGAAGTAGGTTGGGCGTGGCCGTGATAGTCGTGGCGGCGGCGGGCGACAGGTTTCTCCCGCTCCCCAGCACGCGGCCGCCGCCCAAGGACCTGCGCGAGGCCATGATGGCGAGTGTTGAGGAGAGGCGCCGTCGGGGGGCATGTGGTGTTGAAGGCAGAATGGGAGTCGAGTGGGGCGATGAAGTCGAGTGTATGGCCACTGCGCGCTAGTAGGAGTAATGCATGCCTGCTCCGCCGTCATCCATCCCATCTCCGCGTTGCGCCCCGTCGTCTCCGCAACACCGCAACCGCACCGCACTGCATCATGAAAGGCCCTTACCCCGAGATCCAGGGCGGCGGCTCGCTGATCCTGGCCTGGCAGATCCGCAACAAACGCGTCTTGGTCGTCGGCGGCGGCGAGGTGAGTGCTGTCATGTAATGACGCCCTGCCAATCTATGTATTGACGATTGACACAAAGTCAAGGTTGCTGCTGGGCGCATCGTCAACGTCCTCAACGCCGACGCCAAAATCACCGTCGTCTCCCCCCGTGAAGGCCTCAACGACGAGGTCGCCTATCGCATCGACCAGGGCCAGGTAGATTATGTCGACCGCAAGTTCGAGCCCTCGGATCTCGACGGTGTTGACATGGTCCTGACTGCCGTGGATGACCCAGAGGCCTCGTCGCAGATCTACAAGCTGTGCAAGGAGAGGCGCATAGCTGCAAACATCGCAGACGTCCCCCCCGAATGCGACTTTTACTTTGGCAGTGTCCACCGCGACGGGCCTCTGCAAATCATGGTCAGCACCAATGGCAACGGGCCCAAGCTCGCAAACATTGTCAGGAGACAGATCGCCGCCGGCCTCCCTCACAACATTGGCAATGCCGTCCAGAGAGTCGGCATGCTGCGAAAGAAGCTTAGAAAGGTTGCGCCCGCCATAGAAGAAGGCCCCAAGCGCATGCAGTGGTACGTGACTTGCCCTGGCTGACCCCCTGTTCGTCTTCTTGCTTACCCAATCCGTTACAGGATGTCCAAAGTCTGCGAGCAATACTCACTCGACGACCTCTGCGCTATGACCGAAGAGGACATGGAAATGCTGCTGGGCTTCTACAAACCAGGCACTGTTCCCTCGCTTGAAGCAGTGCGCCTACAAGAGCCAGACGGAGCCTACGATGGGCCTTTTCTAATATGACAGTATTCGGCACGGCGTTTGGTAGACAGTGGCAGGTGCTCATACGGGTTGCGGCAACGCTATTCTCATATTCTTGTATATCAATTGTAGAGTGTCTGGTACTAAAAATTATTTTCTCCCCAATTACTTCATCACCAAGGCCACCACCAATCAGGCCGGGCTGGTCCGTGCACCACACACCCAACTTTGCTCTCCGCATGTCCTACATGCTCGACCCTACTACTGCACTTGTTGGCGTATTATCCATCTCCAATACCAATGCTCCTCGAGCAGCGGCCCCCTTATGACACGGTCGACTTCAAAGCGCTTGCCAAAACCGACAATGACTTTAAGCAGATATGGCAGCGCGCCTCAGGCAAGCTCGATTTTCAAGATCCACATACTGTTCAAGTCTTATCCAAAGCAATTCTGAAATCAGACTTTGGCCTTGAACTTGATGTTCCAAATGACCGCCTCTGCCCACCAGTGCCGAATCGCTGGAACTATGTCGCCTGGATACAGGGTCTGCTCGACTCTACATCCCCAGACTATTCAAACAAATATAGCCCCAATCGCCACGTACAGGGACTAGACATAGGAACCGGTGCATCTGCCATATACACTATTTTATGTCTGCGATCGCGCCCAAACTGGTCCATGTGCGCCACCGACATTGACAAAAAGAGTTTCGACTCAGCCGCCCGCAATCTTGCCCTCAACAACTTGATGACACGTACAAAGCTCCTTCAAACCACTGCTCTCACCCCTCTAATCCCACTGGCTGCTCTTGGTGTCACCCATCTCGACTTTACAATATGCAACCCGCCCTTTTTCGCAACCCCTTCTGAAATGCGATCCAGTCTCGCCGGTGAAGGCAAGAGCAGCAAGCCCAATGCCATCTGTACCGGATCTGAAAACGAAATGGTATATCCTGGTGGCGACGTTGGTTTTGTGACCGCTATTGTCAACGAGAGTCTGGTGCTCCGAGAAAAGGTTCAATGGTATAGCAGTCTATTTGGTAAAATGGACAGCGCGAAAGCTGTCATCCGCCTGCTAAAACATCATGGAATTACCAACTGGGCCGTGGGCGTGATCGAGGCAGGCGCAAGCGGTACGAAGCGGTGGATTGTAGGATGGAGTTTTGGGGACTTGCGACCAAGAAATGTATGTCTCTCCCTAGTCTTCACCGTACAACTGATGCATTCTTGTTTTACTATTCACTCCATTGTAAAATGTATCGTAAAAGCTGGTACTAAACCTTCCACAGAGTCATGCCCGGATAGAAAAGATGGCAAATGAGTACCTCCCCTTCCCAACATCCTATCCAATTACCTTACCTCCCTCCATCGACCCCCAGCAAGCCAAACACGCCATCACCGCTCACATGGCTTCGCTTGATCTTGTTAGCTGGACCTGGGACCCCTTAACGTGTACCGGCATCGGTGAGGCAGCACAAAACGTGTGGAGCCGGTCTTACAGGCGTATGTACGAAAAAAGAATGAAAGAAGGGGGTGGTGTTGATGATATGCAAGTCACTGAAGAAGAGGGCGGAAGAAAGCAAGTCAGGCTGGCGTTTAGAATCAGGGTCGTCGACTTGGCGAGGGAGGTGGTAGTGGAGTGGGTCAAGGGAAGGGACCAGGTGTTGTGGGAGAGCTTGTGTGGGCTTGTGCATAGACATTTCAAAAAGATTTGAGGCGCCAACGTTGTTTGCAAAGTCCTCTTTTTCTATTTTCATAATGTTGAGTATATTTGATGTCCCTCTATGCACTCATATCCTCGGCTAATTTCCGATGATCAATCCATACCGACCTTACGTATCAACCACCCCAAGTTCGACCAGCGCCCTTCTTCCCAGCCCTCGAAACCCCGCCTTCAAACTGCCCATCCCTCTCCCCAAACCTGCCACTCAAACAATCGGCTCATTCCAAAACATGTCCTTCACCATCTCCTCCGCCATGCCCTTAGCCACCGGCGCCACATATCCCTCCCCCTTTCTCCCCCCACAAAGCCTAATCTCCGGAGCCGTATCTTCATTCTTTCCTTTCCTCCTGTGTCCCATAAAAGTACCTCCGCTCACTTCTCCCCTCGCAGCCCTGTTGACCCGATGCAAAATGCCGCCATGCAAATCCCCCTTCAACTCCTCGAAGCGATCCACATCCTCTGTCGTAAACTGGAACGTCGTCCATTCGTGCACTTTAGTTTCTAGGCCTGGCGGTGCGCGGCCCTGCGGAGTGATTACGGGGGCTACGGTGTGGCGGTGGAGGAGCGCAGTGTCGCGGTCTGAGGGTGCGGCGGTGTCGTGGTCGAAGCGGGTGGCGCCTAGGTCGTGGAGTTCGGTCGTGGAGGTGAAGGGCTTGGTGATGTTGGTGAGGGAGTTGGAGGACATCTTTTTGAGGAGGATGGAGAGTGAACTGGCGAATAAGACTTTCTTTCAGAGCCTTGTTTGAGTGAGAAGATGGTGACTAGAGCAGATATGTGGTGAATGCGTGGGTGGAGAGTTAGGGGTTATTGAGATAGACGAGGAAGGAGCAGTTTGGTTAGTGACTCTGAGTTGTTTGCTTGTGCTTTACTATATTATGATTATATCATAGCAAGCGCTTTGGTGAGATAGGGTAAAGGAATGTTTCCGTGGCTACACCGGTGAAAGGAAAATAGGGAACGATATCACACTGCCAGTGACAGTTGAATGGCACCAGTGAGAGAAGAGAGCACTGTATGTGAGCTCAACACATATTAGCCGAAAAATACTCATACTATTTTTTCTACATAACCATTCATAGATCAAGCCCACATATACCACTTAGGCACACTCACCGTGAATCTCGTTACTCTCGGCATCCTCCCACTCCAGCGCCCTCCGCCACTCCAGCGCCCTCAGCCGCTGCACCCTCATATTCTCCACCACACCCGACTCCTCTTTCACCCACCTCTCATACCCCGCCCACTCCCCCTCACTGACCTTCTTCGTAGTCGCCACGCTCCTCCCCGCAGGATACGCATTGAATCCGCCTCCACACTCCACCCACACCTGCAGCAGCCCCGAGCAAAAAATCTCCGCAATAGCCGCCTGACCACTCCGAAACAGCAAAAATATAACGTACCCATGCATACTGAACTGCTGCTCGAACACCCCGCTTTGATGCAGATAGCTGCATACGTCCTCGACAAGATTCATAATGTAGTTTGACGACTGCCGCAGCCGATGCTGCCGGAGTCGACAGTGCGAGTATCGCGAGTATCCGACTTCAGCGGGGGGACAGGCAAACGGTGTGTTATGCAGAGAAGCAGGAGTGTCAAGCCAGCGCTTGTGGGCGGCGGTGCAGAAGCGGTGGAGGGTTTCTGAGCGCTTTGCCGAGCGAGATTTGGTAGTTGTACTATGGAGATACTTGCGGTGGCCGTTGTTGGAGGAGTCTTGTGGCACAGGGGGGTGTGTCATGTTGTCTATTTGCCATGCGTGCTGCGAGGTGATATTTCCGGTGAGATATTCCTGCACCATGTTGCTGATGGTGAGGTACTGGTTCGGTGTTGGTGGTGTACCCTGGATGTCTGTCAGAAAGTGAGCATAGATGGAAGGTTGGTTGTGGGCCCGGTCTGAAAGGGCTGCGTATCGGCTCTGGAGCTCTGGGTCAGTTAGAAGTTGAGAAGGTAGATTTCCGGCTATGGCGGCGGTAAAACTGGAGATGCTGAGGTAAGAATTAGTGCACATTCACGCATGTGCTGAATCATGTTTGCCACGTCGATAACGGTGCTGTTTGTGTACTTGGGAAGCTCTTGCTCCAGCACTTCCGCAATTAGGGGTTGGTAATGATGAGAGCGGAGAAGGTGGTTTCTTCTTTGCCTCTGGTCAGTGAGAGGGTCAACTCTTGTTTGTGGCATTTGTATAGATCGGTGAATGGGTCCTGGAATAGGAGTATTGATTCTGTTGGTTCGCATTGAATGCGTATGGCTTGTTTGTTCAGCATTCAGAGATCTGCACAGTATGAAAGAGGGGAATTATAGTTTTCCAAGGAATGGGGAGATCAGTCAGTCATTATATATATATTTCATCCTTACACAGACTGGAGTTATGTGACAGTTGAGGGCTTCTTCACACATATTTATTCAAGAAGTAGCTTGGAGAAAGGGGAATCTTGAATAGAGGCCCGGATATTTGAATAGATTCTGAGATTTACCACATGAGTGATGCGTACGCAAAGATAGTGAGTAGACGTCTCTCAGTGAATATAGAATACGTAGCATATGCCAACGTGCTAGCGTAGCGGTGGTCGCGACAAGCAATCTTCGGCCAAAACTCGGATTTGCCTGCCACTTTTGTGGCGCAAGAGTCTGTCTCCATCAGCCTAGAAGTAAGCCAACCAGACGTTGATGCACTGAGTGTAGATTGGAACGGTAACAAAAGAGCGGGACGTAACGATACCGGCCAAGTGTGGCGTTTGTGGCTGGGGAGGCTAGTACCGCTAGTGCTTGACTCAAGTGCCCCTCCAGAGCATTGATAGAGCCCCTCCAAGCTGCATTGTTGCCCACACACTACTTAGCAGGTAAGTTGTGACTCTTGAGGCGGATTCTTATACCTCAGCCATCATCGCAACTGGCGAAGATTCCCTGAAAACATTTCGGGCATATCCTTTCAGTACCAGCAAAGACCTGACATTGCGCAGACATGTCTGATCCCTCAGCTACCGCACCACCACCCGGCGAGGAGGAGAAGGGTCCTTCCAAGCGCGCCCTCGAAAAAGCCGCGAAAAAGGCGGCTGCAAAGGCAAAGAAGGCCGAGCATGCCCTGCGACCCAAGGAGCAGGCAAAGCCTAGCGCAAAGAGCGAGCCGACTAGCATCTTCTCCGAAGGCTGGTTGAAGCGCATTTACGAAGAGAAGCCTGTTGCAGAAGTCCGCACTCGTTTCCCGCCCGAGCCCAATGGTTTCCTTCACATTGGACACGCAAAGGCTATTGCAGTGGACTTTGGTTTCGCAAAGCACCACAACGGCAAATGCTACTTGCGCTACGATGACACCAACCCCGAGAAGGAAGACGAGATTTATTTCACGGCAATCCTGGATGTGGTCAAGTGGCTAGGATTTGAGCCCTGGAAGATTACCTACAGCAGCGACAATTTCGACAAGTTGTACGAACTGGCAGAACAACTAATTAACAAAGACGGCGCATATGTCTGCCACTGCTCTCGTACGTCTAGCCATGAATACTTAAATATCACCAATCTGACCGGCATATAGGAGAGGAAATCAACAACCAGCGTGGCGGGCCCGACAACCGCGGTAAACGCTATGCCTGTGCCCACCGCACGCGGCCCATTGAAGAGTCCATCACCGAATTCCGAGCAATGCGCGACGGCAAATACAAGGCTGGAGAGGCATTCCTCAGAATGAAGCAAAAGTTGACGGATCCAGATGAGGGCAACCCGCAGATGTGGGACCTCCCAGCCTACCGCGTTGTAAAGGAAAATTACCACCATAGGACAGGCGGCAAGTGGAGAATCTACCCTACATACGACTTTACCCACTGCATTTGTGATGCTCTGGAAGGCATTACCCATTCCATGTGTACTGTTGAGTTCCGCCAGTCTCGTATCTCCTATGACTGGTTGCTAGAGCAATTGGACATGAAGGTCCCTAAGTCAGAAGAGAAGGGACCTATGCAAAGAGAGTGAGTGCAGTTGCTGGTCTCTATGTTCTATGTCACTAATAAAATCAGGTTTGGCCGTCTTAGTGTCGGCGGTACGATTTTGTCGAAGCGACGCATCCTCCAACTCGTCGAGGGAACAGAGGTCGAAAAGAAGAATGCAGATGGTACAGTGGAGACAAAGAAGATCCCACCAGCAGTACGAGGGTGGGATGACCCTCGCCTCTTTACCATGGTCGCTCTCCGTCGCCGCGGCATTCCAGCCAAGGCTATGCTTAACTTTGTCGACGAGCTCGGTGTCACAGATGCACTCTCTGAAATCGAGCCTCCACGGTTCGAAGCCTCTATCAGGAAGCACTTGGAGCGAACTGTGCCACGTCAAATGCTAGTACTTGATCCCATCAAAGTCATCATCGAAGACTTTGCTGCCGAGGACGAGCAGGAGCTTACCGTGCCATATGACCCAAAGGGCACGATTCCAGGAGAGCGAAAAGTCAAGGTTGGCAATGCAGTCTACATAGATCGCACGGACTTCAGAGAGGAAGACAGTGATGACTACTTCCGTCTGGCACCCAACAAGGCTGTTGGTTTGTACAACGTGCCATTTCCGATCCGCGCTACATCCTTCTCCAAGGACGAAAATGGCAATGTCACCGAGATCAAAGCCGTCAAAGCCCCAGTCACCGAGAAACCAAAAGCATACATTCAGTGGGTGGATGCAGCGACTTCTGTCCCTGTCACTGCACGTCTGTATAACTCGCTTTTTAAGACCGAGTCTCCAAACACGCTGGACTGGAAAACGGGAGGCTGGGCGGACGATCTTAACCCGAACTCTGAGATCGTCTACAATAAGGCCGTCATCGAGAAGGGTATCAGAAACCTCATCAGTGAGACGTCATTGGACCTGAGCGGTTCTTCGGACGCTCTTGTCCGTTTCCAGGCACTGCGCACGGCTTACTTCTGTGTTGACATCGATTCAACGGAGAACAACATTGCGCTCAATCAGATTGTGAGCCTTAGGGAGGACAAGGGTAAATGAGAGTCTGGGACCTGCGTGTTTAAATACAGATTAGAGCCCCGAGCGTAGGGGGCTTGTAATCAGGAGGCGTTGCGGGAGTGGAAGGAACAGCCCCACTGCTTAGGGTGACTGCTGTATTTTGAGGCTGTTGGTTAGAAATTGCTGCTCCCACATCCTGTTCCTTGCACGTCTTGGCAAATCAAGTTGTTCCCAGACATTAGTATACATTTGCAACGCTGCTTCAACTTCAGCGTATATCCAAAAATGCGGGGGCCAAGTGGGCGTAGCGGTATCATTGGCTTGATACCGCTACTAGTTTTGCTGTGTCAGCTTGGCCACTGGCTTCGACGCCTGTCTATAACCGTCCAACCATTTCCCAGATTGCTGTTTAACGGATTCTTTTCTCCAAAAAGGAATGTGGTTCATGATGCTCCCTTTTTGACTTGAATTGTCACCTATAGTTCCGTAAGTGGGCGAAGCTTGAATTCTGGTCGTTCCAAGGCTACATTGTGCATTTGAACTATTCTCCAATCACAAGACAACTTGCACGCCCTTCGAGCCCCCATTGCTACCATAATCAACCGGATATTTAGAAAATCCATTATCGCCGCAAATAAGACCCATCTCCAATCATCACCAATGATTCTGGTCTAAAATATCAGATCCAAATTTTCACGCGTCATCCTGGCCAAGGGAGTGACTAGACATCGACTGAAGACAGACGTCTTAGTGAAGATCTCCACACCGTTTTTACATTGTAATTTTTATTGTGTCCAAGACTATGTTTCTACTTGCGGCTGGATAGAGTGTCGATTTCTGTAGTGGTAGATGCACCAAATCAGTCAAACAACAGTACCCCGAATTTGGCCAGCCCTTCCTCACCGCCAGACCAGACCCACAGAAGAGATACCCCAGTCGCAACCATGGCACGGCAATACCAATTCTTTGTGACGACGACGAAGCCATGTCTGCCAAGCGGAGCCGAACGGGGCATGATTCGTCCACTAGTTATGCGCAACTTCCTCGATACGAAAACAAATACGCCCCAGATGGATATTTTAGAGCAAAGCTCAGCAACCACCGCTGTAGCAAGAAATAAGCTAAGCAATCAGTTTCGTATCCAAAGATCATCACAAGGCAATGCGACCAAAGGTGGAAAACTAACGTTGAAGAATGGAAAAGGCAGAAGCAAAAACAAAAGACGTTCGTCACCCATAGGCACGACAGAGGCTTATCCCATGTATCAGATAATAAGAAAAGGATACTTTACGGCAAAATCTGCACAAGACATATCGAGAGAGGAAACAGTCGAATCGGCATTCAAGATTCCTAAGTTACGGGTAGATCCAAGCACTCACCGTATCGATTCATTCGACATCTTGCCGATACCAGGGACGCCACATTTCGATATGTTATTTCAGCTATGTACGCATAACTCAGAAGACGAACTTGTGGCAACTAAATTCCTATGCGGACATGTCGATAGATAAAAGTTCGCCAAAAACGAATTCCATCGCTATTGACGCAAAGTGCACATGGCCAATCTGGGCCATACATGACGCTGGACTTTCGCATGCTACGCTAGCAACGTGGGCAATATACGGTGTGCTCCCAAAGGGTCCTAGCGAGCTACATTGCTGTCATCTCAAGCACAAAGGCGACGCAATAAATGTCGTTAGTTCAAAGCTCACGGAGCCTGATGGAGTCGTCTCCGACGAGGTGATTGGTACTGTCTTGACACTTGCGAATTTTGAGGTTAGACTCCATCTCCAGTCTTCGTTACTGCACATTTCCTGACTATACTTAGAATCTTTTCGGAGCATACGATATCGCTCAGATCCATCTAATGGCTCTGAATCAAATGTTGGCTGCGAGGGGTGGATTATTCACGATTGGGCACGACGATGGCTTGCTACGCGGTATCTTGTGATAAGCCCCCGGTACACAACACAATCGATCTGATTGCTGAGACGCACATTATCAGGGCAGATTTCCATACCGCGGCGGCATTCCGGACACCACCTTCCTTCCCGCTTCTGTGTCTCGAGCCAGATGCACCTCTCCTCCCCGACGGACTCATGGAACAGACAGCGTACAAATCACTCACATCACCGCTTCAGTTGTCCCTTGCTGCGACAGAGTGTTTCAATATCTTTTACCGGGTACACCGAATCGCACTGGCAATGTCCTCGCATTAGTCTGGAAAGGTCTCCCGACTTACCCTAAGAAACCTCATCTACTATACGCAACATATTGTTCTCTCTGTTCCCGATCGATCGCGCGACTTTATCGTGTTTGACAGAGAGGTCCAGGCGGGCAGGAATGAGGGCGAAGAGAACCAAAGAAAGAGAGCAGATGCAGCAAGCGTGGTCGAGGGTCTTCTTTCTGCAACGCTCATCTTTGTATATACTGCCTTACGAGGACTACCGGCCGATACAGTGATATTTGCCATTCTCTTGGGTCGGCTGCGCATCGCCATCGATCGACCCAGAACTTCAGTTGTAGAGGTATGGGGACGCGAAAAGAACCTGAAGATGCTGGTTTGGGTGTTGGTTGTGGCATGTTTGGTTGCGAAATCGGATGAAGATCCTGCCTGGTGGATCTCGAAGCTTTCTGGCGTGTCTTGTATACTGGGGATAGAGCGCCAAGCTGAGTTGGAAGATGCCATGCAACATATAGCGTGGATTGATGTGTTCTTCGATCGTCATCTAGAGAGAATATGGGAAGATATGGCCATGTAGTTATCTGTATTGACAGACATGTTGATTAGAGCTGTCAAGGAAGACACGCAGGGCATATGCATGGCTGAACATAGGCATATCGAAGATGGACAGATGGCACATCTAGTTGTGATGCAAAAAAGATAATCGCGGTGTTTAATCTCTCCAAAATCTCGAATCAAAGTATTTTGTTATATGCGTGTCAAGTAATTTTTAGTGAACAATGAGTGTTATAAGTATTGACGGTAGGGCGTGTTTCGCACTAGTCCGCATTTGGCGTCTGGTGGTGAAGTCCCCTGACACGTGGGTCGGGAAAATTAGTGCCGACGCCCACGCGATGGCGATTGCGGCGGGCATTAAGCTCAGTTTTGAGAGACTGACGTTCGTCTGGACACGACACCACCAACGATGGCGCCGCTTGTCGACAACCCCCAGATCAAGCAGGCTAGCCTGCATAACCCGCTTCCATTGCAGCTGCACACCTACATCTGGCCCTTTCTGATAGTATGGCCAGCCTTCTCGGCCATATACTTTTCGCCCCAGCGCTATGAACAGTACATCCAGTCGTCGGAATGGACTTTTGTGTGGATTGCCACCATCACCACATTCCAGTCGCTGTTCTGGCTCATGACGCACTGGAATGTTAACCTCAAGAGCGCCTTCACTACCACCTCAGCGAGCGACGTGCGCAGCGCCCAGCTTATCAAGGTGCAGCCCATCAAAAACGCCGGCGCTGCTGAGATTGTCAAGTTGGTCCGCGACAACGTTGGCGGGAAACCCAACATTTCCTTCCTCTTCCAAAAGCGACGTTTCCTCTACCACGCCGAAAAAGGCTCCTTCGCCCCGCTCGCTTACGCCCTCGATACCGAGCCCAAGCCGCAGCTCAAGACGTTCCAGCAAGCACAGGGTCTCACTTCCCCCGCCGAGATCGAGCGCCTGCAACAGCACTATGGCGATAATGCATTCGATATCCCCGTCCCCACATTTACCGAGCTGTTCAAGGAACACGCTGTCGCCCCCTTCTTCGTCTTCCAGGTTTTCTGTGTTGGGCTGTGGATGCTCGACGAATACTGGTACTACTCCCTCTTCACTCTCTTCATGCTGGTCGTTTTCGAGAGCACCGTTGTGTGGCAGAGACAGAGAACACTGAATGAGTTCCGTGGCATGAGCATTAAGCCTTATGAGATTTTGGCATACAGGCAGAAGCAATGGCAAGAAATCATGAGCGATAAGCTGCTTCCGGGCGATGTTGTCAGCGTTGGTAGAACCAAGGAAGATTCTGGCGTCGCATGCGACATGCTTCTACTCGAAGGCTCGGCTATCGTTAATGAGGCTATGCTGTCAGGAGAGAGTACTCCAGTGCTCAAGGAATCGATACAACTGCGACCCGGCGATGCGCGCATTGAGCCCGAGGGTCTGGACAAGAACTCGTTCCTCTGGGGTGGTACCAAGGTTCTCCAAGTCTCACACGGAAGCAATGTCGAGGAAGATGGCGCTGTTGTTCCGAAACTTGCCTCTGGCGTCCCCCCACCCCCGGACAAGGGCGCTGTTGCTGTCGTCGTCAAGACTGGATTCGAAACCAACCAAGGAAGCCTTGTCAGAACCATGATCTTCGCTACCGAGCGTGTATCCGCCAACAATGTCGAAGCCCTCTTTTTCATCCTCTTCCTTACCGTCTTTGCTGTCGCCGCCTCGTGGTACGTGTGGCAAGAAGGTGTCAGGCTAGACCGCCAGCGCAACAAGCTCCTCCTCGACTGTGTTCTCATTGTTACGAGTGTCGTACCTCCAGAACTTCCCATGGAACTCAGTTTAGCCGTCAACACTTCTCTTGCTGCCCTCAGCAAGTATGCCATCTTCTGTACCGAGCCATTCCGTATTCCCTTTGCTGGCCAGGTCGATGTGGCTTGTTTCGACAAGACCGGTACTCTGACTGGTGAAGATCTGGTTGTCGACGGCATTGCCGGTCTATCCCTGGGACAGAGTGGCGCTACTGTCGCGCCAGACGGCGCACATACAGATCTTGCAAAGGTCACGGATGTTGGTACCGAGACGACATTGGTACTTGCTTCTGCTCACGCTTTGGTCAAACTTGATGATGGCGAGACCGTGGGTGAGCCCATGGAAAAGGCTACCCTTCAATCCCTTGGATGGAAGCTTGGAGCCAAAGACACACTTCAAGCGACAACGACTACAGCCCGATCTCATGCCGAGATTGTTCAAATTCGCCGTCGTTTCCAATTCTCGTCCGCCCTCAAGCGCCAGAGTTCCGTAGCTACCGTTTTCGTTAACAACAAAAAAACTGGACGTAAGGTTAAGAGCACAATCGCTGCTGTCAAGGGTGCGCCCGAGACAATCCGCAAGATGTTGGTTAACACACCACCACACTATGAGGAAACGTTCAAACACTTTACCCGTAACGGTGGCCGTGTACTAGCCCTGGCATACAAGTTCCTGTCTGACGATGGAGAATGGGGCCAGAATCGCATCAACGACCTCAAGCGCGAGCAGGTTGAATCTGACCTCCACTTTGCCGGCTTCCTGGTACTTCAATGCCCTCTCAAGCCCGATGCCATAGAGGCTGTTCGGTCCTTGAATGAGTCCAGCCACCGTGTTGTCATGATCACTGGTGATAATCCCCTTACTGCCGTTCACGTCGCCAAGCAGGTCGAGATCGTTGATCGCGAATGCTATATCCTTGACGCACCTGAAAATGACGATTCTGGTGAGAAGCTTGTCTGGCGTAGCGTTGACGACAAGCTCAGTATTCCTGTTGACCCAACTAAGCCGCTGGATGCTGAGATCTTGAAGACTAAAGATGTATGCCTTACTGGATATGCGCTCTCTAAATTCACCGGCCAGCCTGGATGGAACCAAATCCTGCGTTACACCTGGGTCTACGCTCGTGTTTCACCAAAGCAGAAGGAGGAGATTCTTCTTGGTCTCAAGGATTGTGGTTACACTACTCTTATGGCTGGTGATGGTACCAATGATGTCGGTGCTTTGAAGCAGGCTCATATCGGTGTGGCTCTCCTCAACGGTACTCGTGAGGATCTCGACAAGATCGGTGAACATTTCCGTAACACCCAGATGAAGAATGTCTACGAGAAGCAGTGCAATCTCATGCAGCGTTTCAACCAGCCTCAACCTCCTGTCCCGATCATGATTGCTCATTTGTACCCGCCAGGCCCGACCAACCCGCATTACGAGAAGGCGATGGAGGCTCAAGCGAAGAAGAAGGGTCTACTCCCTGCCGCCAACGGATCCGCTCCCACTGAGCAACCTGGTCAGGTTCAACCTGCTCAAACCGCTACCAACTTTGCTCAGCAAATGCAAGAAAAGATGATGGCGCAGGAAATGGAAGAGCTTGCTGGTGAGCCCCCAACCATTAAGCTCGGTGATGCCTCTGTTGCTGCACCTTTTACTTCCAAGCTTGCCAACGTTGTCGCCATCCCCAACATTATCCGTCAAGGTCGCTGCACGCTTGTTGCTACCATTCAGATGTACAAAATTCTTGCTCTCAACTGTTTGATCTCCGCCTACAGCTTATCAGTCCTCTATCTCGATGGTATCAAATTTGGCGATGGCCAAGTCACCATTTCAGGAATGATGATGAGCGTTTGTTTCCTCTCCATCTCTCGCGCAAAGACCGTTGAGGCTCTGTCAAAGGAACGTCCACAGTCCAATATCTTTAACACCTACATTATTGGATCCGTGTTAGGCCAGTTTGCCATTCATATAATCACCCTCATCTACGTCAGCCAATATGTGCAACGCGTCGAGCCCAAGGATCCCAACCCAGATCTGGAAAAGGAGTTTGAGCCATCGCTTCTTAACTCGGCCATCTACCTCCTTCAGCTCATCCAGCAAATCTCTACCTTTGCCATCAACTACCAGGGCCGTCCATTCCGTGAGTCTATCCGCGAAAACAAGGGCATGTACTGGGGTCTCGTCTCCGTTTCTGGTGTCGCATTCTCCTGCGCTACTGAGTTCATTCCGGAGCTGAACGAGAGGCTCAAGCTGGTCCCATTCACCACTGACTTCAAAGTTATGATTACTACCATTATGGCATTTGACTTTATTGCCTGTTACATCATTGAGAAGAGCCTCAAATTCTTCTTCTCGGATAACAAGCCCAAGGATATTGCGGTCAGGCGTCCAGACCAGCTGGAGAGGGAGATTACAAGGAAGAAGGAAGAGGAGCTGCAGGCGCAGAGGAAGAAGAATGAAGAGGCGGTTGCAATGGCTGAGGCTAAGGGGTTGATTAAGCGGTAGATGAGGGAAAGGGTAGAGTCGTACAAGGTCAATCTGACTAGGTAATCTACAAGTATAGATGTTGTTTTCTCCGCTCAAATGTTGCTTTCAACAATTGGCGATTCTATTTGGTTGTGTAAACGGACAGTGTTTGCACTACCACGCAACAAGACCCGTTGCCCTCTATACGTCAATCACGCTTTATTCGTGTGCGGCTCACACACCACAAGATAAGGATGAACAGCAGCTACATCAAGTTAGCACCGAGTTTGCGAAACAAAACCACCAGATCCGCATCAAACTTACCACTAACAAAAAGCCGTCCAGTCTTGACATCATGTCTGACCGTCGTACTCCCACTCAAGACCTTGGACTCCCTGTCCTCAATCACCTTCTCAACTCTATACTCCAAACTCTCCTTTCCCTCACCCCCTATCTTGCGAATACGCCAGATCGTCACGGGCGAAATCACATTATACGGATCCGAAAACGACTTCCCTGTCTGGGCTAAGTTCGGGAACCCAGGCACGTACAAATCTCCCTTCGCGTCGGGCGATATGTTGTCGAGGGGCATGCCAATGTGGATGGTGTCGAGCAGACGGAGCGTGTGATTGTTTTGGGGTTCGAGGGCAAAGACGCGGACTTGGCCGTCGATGGCGCTGGGGACGTAGTAGAGGTCGTCGGCGCCGCGGGTCAGGCCGTTGGGGAATTTGAGGTACGGTCTGGGGATGATGAAACTTAGGGCGCGCTTGAGGTAAGGCATGTAGGGGGGTGATTCTGAGGGGGTGGGTTTGAGTGTTGATTCGTCGGCTTCGTTGCCGGAGTAGGCGGGGTGGCAGGGGCCGGTGCCAGAACAGTATGCGATGTTTCCGCCGCCGATGAAGTAGTCGAACTCGCGGCGCTGTGTTTCTTCGGTCAGCCTTTTTTTCTGTGTGGTCGTGTCTTCGCCGCGCTAGATTGGAGCTCGAACTTACCAGGCCGAGTTTTACTGAGTGGTCGTTGATCACGAGAAACGCACCCGATCCATCGCCTAAGGCTGCGACTCGGTTCGCGGTCCAAATTTCACTCGAGAAGACGGTGCGGACATGGTGCATGGTTTCTTGACCTCTCTTCATTTCGAAAATCTCAATGGTGGAGTTATCGCCCGTCTTGAATGCGTCAATGATGTCGTTGGATGGTCCGACGTGGGGGCGCTGGTTGACAAAGTAGAATTGGATGGTGTCGTCGCCCAAGATGACGGCGTCGAAACCGAGGAGATCAAGATCCATGTTACCCGTGGCTCCTCTATAGTCGCCGGTTGGCTTGATGGAACGGAGATTGAAGAGGCCATCCGCCCCGGGATTATCAATGTCTAGAGCGATGAGTTCAGAGCCCCCAGGCCGGCGTCCAGTTACATTGACTTGGTTCATCCTGCTTTATGTCAGTCCTGATGCCAAGCTACGATATAGTATTGTGATTGGAAAGTCATGTGACCTACGCCTGGTTCCAAGCCATCCTTCCAGATGTTCCTGCACATGCCGCATACAACGTGCGTCCTTTATCGTCCAGCCAGATGTCCTCACAGGCCTCCAGCCTAGGATGCTCCACACGCCTGCAAGAGTACGGAAACTCGTCTATGTCTTGCATTACCCGACCAACACCGAAAGTGGTCACAAGAAGATCTTTAAGGTAGATTTGATAGAAAGATGCCCCCCACGCTACTATAAGTGCAAGGAGCACCGCCTTGCTCATGAAAGCCATGTTCTATTTCACCAGATGTGCAGAAGAAATGAGGGAAGTTCAGAGGAAAGGAAAAAACGGAGAGGCTGAGATGATATCGGACACTGAGACGAGAAAGCTGAGCGAAGGTTCAACGCTGTTACCTAGGGAATTACAGCTATTTCGGGAGGCTGTACATAAGCAGCCGACGTCTCAGCCCCAATCGGACCCTTGTGTGACCCACACATCGTACGTGGAGGCCAAAGCGCCTTTACACGTGTCATGTGACCCGACGAAAGTTTTGCTAGTAACAACAGGAGACTAGACGGAGATAAAGATGTCGGTGTTAGTTGTTGATGATGATGCCTGACGTCACAGGGTCGCTGAGACATATCCCGAGGCCCGTTCCGCTAACGCCAGACGACGCCCAAACACAAAGACTTCAACACTCGACAACAGCAGCCAGACCGCAGTTGTAAACTTCTAAAATGACAAGATCGGCATCCTTTGATGTGATAGGTACTTGTTTCGGGTTCTCTGCCCCAATCCAAGCCATTCACTCCCGCCTAGGCCTAAAACTTAAGACCGCCGATGTGGATCCAAAAACACTCTTCTTTTCCTGGTTCTATGCAGCGCAGCGCGACTTTACATATGTATCCATGACCGGATCCTATGTGCCAATTGCACAAATCCTGAAATCGACCCTCCGGCGCGCGTGTGCCGTGGTAGATCTACCCACCGATGCTGTCACAGATGAAGATCTAGAGGAGATCATGAAGGCATTCCGGAGCATGGGGCCAAGAGAAGGCCTCAAGACATGTTTCGATGGGTTGAGGGAAGCTGAGTGGGACGTCTATGGAGTAACCAATGGCGGATCAGAGACGTCGTTGAATTACTACCACAGCGCGGGTATTGAACTCGACACCGACCATTTGCTGAGCTGCGATGCGATTCAAGTTGCAAAGCCTGATGTTCGGGTTTATGAGAACGCGAATCAGCATATACCTAGGAGATTTCAAGGAAAAGAGGAAGGGGAGAGGTGGTTCGTTGCAGCGCATGCGTGGGATCTGATTGCAGCGAGGAAGGCGGGGTTCAAGACCGCTTATCTTACATTTGAGGAACACGACCCGTGTACTGATGTGTTTGGGAAATTTGATTTATATGCGTCCAGCATGGATGAGTTGCTGCGTAGGCTGAAAGAGCTGACGTGAAGGGGTCATTAGAAACTAATTGAGCAAAATGAGCACTTGTTATCCAAGATAAATCGCTCTAAAGAAATTAAACCGTGATTTCAGCGATTTACTGTCTCTCTGATTGTAGTATCAATCCAACAGACCTACAAGTGGTGAAGCTAGACGGCTGCGCACCACCTATTTTCTGCAAACCAACATAAATGGTGAAGGCTCCGTAAGGCATGTCTACAACTGAAAGCACCCAAGTTTACTCGCCGCCTCGCCATCCCGCAATGATTTAGGCACCAGCTGATTGATCTACCCCGCATCCGTAAAACAGTACATCGTGTGAGCGAGTCTCTCAACACTCTCTCTACTGGCTGATCGCACTGAGAATTGTTACGATGTTTAGGAAGACGCAGAGCGAAAACTCTTTCACATTATGCCTAAAACACGGGCACAGGGTAAGTTATAGCGAATAATAGATATGTAGAGGGTAGCCAGGCTGTTAAATGTTTATCTACTTTAGCGCTAATCAGACCTACTAGGAGTGCGGAGGAGGAGCATACTGCGAGATTCTTACCAAGACGCAGTGGTGAGAAGTCTAGGCTATTGAATTTACTATACTGCTAACCAGACGCCCTTATTTTCAGCTTATTTTGAAAAAGTTATTTCCTACTAGACGTAAGCTCTCCGTTCCGTCTCTTTATGTCCAGCGAAAAACGCACTGCGGAATTTATACACATTGTATTCGGGAACTACTTAAGGCGTGGGCTTACTAAGGACACTGACGGATGTGTTGCGGTATCGGGTTTAGAGGCCCGTATTGCAGACGCAATGCCATATAATAATAGGCAGTGGTTCTGGTACTGAACAACCAACTGGACACTTTCTCGAAGATCGTGGAAAAGGATGATTGTGCTGAGTATATGTCAGTTCTCTATAATTGCTAAACCTCATATCAGCTGACTGGATATCCAGATCGTGGGGGGGTACGGGGGTACGGCAGTTTGCTGATGCTCCAGAAATTGATAGAAGCAGTGAGAACTGTTGAAATTCATGCTACAGATGAAGATGGCGGCCCCCATAAAACAAAGTTCGAGCGCTATGATCCGCCGATGAGATATTTAAGGAGCCAATCCCGCACAAGCACTGGTGAGAATGTTGATGTTGTTGACAAACGAGGAGCAATGACTCCGAATACTAATTCTGCGAAAGCACATGAATCAAGTTCAACGAGGCACGATGATGATCAATCTCCTTTTCCGGGATATTTGCCATGCCGTTATTTTGATTACGTAGGTGGAACCAGTACTGTCGGGTCAGTAGAGCGATTGCGATGAATGACATATTAATTTCTCCGTTTTCGGTATCCGGTTTCTTTCTTCTCCAGGCTTACGGCATCGACAGGGACGGTCAGCTAGCCTCTATCCAAATAAAGACTATGGATGGAGGGGCTGTTAATCTGAAATTCGGTTTTATAGTCATTTGACAAGCTCGGTGGCTAGAAATACGAGCAAAATGGAGTTTTTAGCGGGAGATAGATGTAAAGTACTCTAGCTAGAGAATGAAGTCTTGTTTTCATCCGCTAGTAAAAAATTGTATAGAGCTGACTAGCACCAAACGGGGCCGGTTTTAGTATGTGAGCGCTAACACAGCCGAGCCCTATCTAGTGGTGTCCCGACGTACGTTCTACAGCACCCGACACTACATCCATCTTCGATTCTCTGACGGAGCTCCGATCCAGTACAGTATAAGGAAAAGCAGACAGAACCAAAAAGTCCCTCACTAAAAAATAGCGCGGTTTCCGCCTCCGATATCTAGACGGAATCTGGATAGGGTTCAGCAGATACAAAACAGGGACAGAGATGAATAGGCCCTCGGAGTGAATTTCAGAAGGTGTTGCGGATTTTTATAGCATCTTACTAGAAGGTTATTGAGATCGGTGCCTGCGCTGCACCTAAGGGTGGGCAGGGCATCTCATGTCAACTTCAGCCTCTGCACACTGAGTTTCCCATTCTTGACTTGCTCTGCAATCTCGCCGTTCATATGACCATACACAAAGGCTTCACCCACGATGTGCCATGAATCATGAGATGCTTTCCTGCTCAAAACGAGCGGGATGCTGCACCCGAACAGAACAGCAACAACGTCGCCAGGCCTTGTGCGACACGGTGCCATACCAATGTAGCCTCGTTCCGTAACCATCAATCGGCGTGCTTTCTTCCGTACAGTATCGTGGAAGCGCGAAAGGAAAGTGCTCAGTTTGTCGTCTGTTTGGTGAATAGGATGCGATGGTAGCCGGTGTAGTGTTGGTGGTGGGGATGTAAACTCGGTAGGTACCTCTCTCACACGATCCTCTAGTAACATGTCACCAAGTCTTAGCTTCCTGTTGTGATCAAACCATGTAGAGAAGCTCCAGTCTACCGGGTCACCATCCATACACGCATGGCAAAGAAAGAGGAATTCGGCTACGTAATGGATTGGCGCTTGAAAGCACAGGTACTTGTCCTGTCGGTCGACGACTAAGGAACGTGCTACAGCTCCAAGCCAATCCATGGGTAGCATGGTGGCTCTGGGAGCACTGCTTTGTTGTTGTTGGGACTGAATCAACTCATGTCCAGCCTCTCTACAGACGAAGCTTTGGCATCGTAATTCCTGTCCGTCAAGGCCACCCAACCCGTGAATCGTATCCAACACGACGCCGTTGCAGTATAGATCCTTCAGGTCTTCTGAGAAAGAGACATGTGCGTGCTTCCTTAGTCGTATTCCAGGAGCGTCATACATAGCCTTCCAACGTGTCGTCCGCAGCGGTCTAAAATTTCCAACATGTTCACATGCACTTTGGCTTGCCATGAGTGGCACAGGGGAAGCGTATTCGATCGTCGTCCTCCAATCCGGAGTCCATGTAGGTGTTGCGTTTTCAGCATGCAGGTCGCTGACTGCGGCGCTGCGACTGAACAAGTGCGTAAAGCAGATGATGTCAAGCGACTTGTGGACGTTCCAAAAAGACTGAACGAGCCTCGAAAACTGATGTACGACGTCGGTAGTGTATTCAGCGGGTCCCACGAGGTTTCTATCTTGCTCAGTGATGAGACCAAGAACGGAGTATATGCGATCTCTGCTGTCGGTTGCCGAATGGTTGCCCAAGTATGCCATAATAGCAATCAGGTTGATGCCGATCGAATTTGGCTTGGTATGCCATTGATGGATACGACGGCGGTTGAATGCGCCGTCAAATAGTTTTCGCGGTACAAGCTCATGTTCGGATTCTTGACTCATAGTGCTACAAAGAAAAATGCTATAAATTGCCTTTTTGAACCTACCGCGGCTGATGCTGGCGGTACCACAGTAGAGCTTCGCCTCTTTTGGGAGGACAAATTCTTGCAATGTCCACACCCTCGTCCACCAAGGTCTAGCTAGCAAGTTGCTCACAGCAGCGCACTTGGTGGCAAACTCGGGGCTTAGTAGCTGCTTGCGCATTGCAACTTCGTTCCCACTGAAGGAGAACTTTAAAGTGGAAAGGTATTGCATGAAGTCGATGGCGTCGGTGCAGTCACTATCGCCATCTTTCTCTTCGCCTAGCCATACGATGGCTCTTCTCGCTTTTTTGTAGATCTCTGCCATGATGCGCACCTGCTTCTCACGTTCACGACTGTCATCCAGATTGATGCATAGAGAGTCGATCCACCACCAATCTGTGCCTTGAAAGTCGCGATGACGGGCGACCATGTCGAGAAATGGCACAAGGCTGTCGAGTACGGGAATTATTCCGGTCTTCACATCGATTGTCACTCCGGTGTACTTGCGCTCGCCCCATACATAGCTGGCAGTGTGATAGTGAGGTGCACCGGCGATGGGGAACTTGCGCAGCTCGCCGACGAAGACGCCATGTTCAGTTTGAGAGAAGCGGAGAAGGCGGAAGGAAGTCTCATCAACAGCATCTGAGAAAGCTGAAGCGCTGGCTGATGATGGCGTGCCAAATTCCATAAGAATGCAGGGAATGGGTGGATGGGTGGGCGGGCGTGGCGGACGATGCGCAAATCTCCAGAGCGGCTCGCCTGGCAGAATTGAAACTGCACATTTGGTAATCCTTGGCAGCGCCCCTAAACGCGACTGTTACTCCTCTGCTTTGTCTTTTGCCCCCTAGGAGGCTTTGAGGCTCATTCATTGCTTTATTTTGACTATTTTAAAGATTTTCGAAGGTTGCAAATCCATGTTGCTTTCTTTCTTATGGACGGACGACTTCCTCGGCCGATGCCACATCGCAGCTTCTCAGCCTAGCCGAATCCGGGCACCGTCATACTACTACAAAGTAAGGAGTGCTTTGACAACAGCCCAGCCAAGAAGCAAGCTAGCTCTTTGAGAGAAAGTCTTGGATGCCCTTGCCCCATCAATTTCTCAAGTCTTGTTGTTACATGCGTGAGTGTGGTGAGTTGATCACTATTATTTCTGCTATTTACCATCTTTATACATAATTAGATCGTGTATATCCGTTGCTTTTTCTTATCAACGAGCTGCATGATTTTTGTTGATTTGTTTTTTACCCAAACGTGATACATGTCGTACATTGTCAGAGCATAGTCACGCGGCATCAGCGATGCGCTGCTTTGGTTGACAGATGGTTTTCATCCGAATGTTTTCGATCGACCAAGAGCCGCTGTTGCCTTCGGCCCAGCCGAAGTCAGTCCTTTCGTAGCCTTGCATATGATACTATACGGAGCCCTGAGGAAGACTGGAAAAAAGACGTGCTAGTTTGCCTGCCTTTGAAGTCACCGAAGTAGAGTCCTTCGATCTTGATGTCCAGAGAAACGGTATCAAGGAAGCTGTAGCTAGGTCTAAACAATTCCCAAAATCAATTTACTCATACTACTCTCGGACTTTATAATAAAATTGTTCAGTTGAGTAGGTAAGAGTGTAATAGTGGAAAGTATACTATGCGTGATTTATCTGCCAGTAAGACTTCCAAAAATAACCTGGTATTTTCCTCGAATAAATTAGAGATACATGATCATCAGAAGATAATCATCGCTGTTGGCGTCTCAACTTTACCACAGGTATTTGCCGGCAATTACAATAGTTGACTGGTTGGATTTGGACTGAGCGGACGACATGCTTATCTTCGGTACGTTAAATCCCGCGCCTATTTTCAGAAATACTCTCCCAGCATTTAAGCCACACAAAACTACGTAGATGAGTGATGTTAGCAGGGGACTACGGGAATAGAATCAGTTTGCATCTTTTCTAAACCAACAATCGTTTCGAAGACATAACAATGGTATTGCCACATATTTCCTCTTTTTTTGCGAAACAGATATCAAGCCTAGAGAGACAACCCCCTGAACCGTAATCAGAGTGGCTGTGAGCAATTTGTTTCCTTTGGCGAAGAGCTGGAGCTTGATGGTGATCCTTGGATTGATCATGAAGCTGCGGCTGCCAGTCAGCCATTGGCTAAAGGTCCAAAAATGAACAGCGGCCAAACAAAGAAACTTCGAGTTAAGACTCGATTCGTCATGTTATTTTTTAGAATCTTTTCGATGCCGCAAATCTCACGTTGGAAGGTTTTCATGAGATGCCACGAAATGTCAAAATACTATGTATGTATATTCAACTCGGTGGGATTACGAATTGACTGACGGAACTCGGAAGCAGCCATATATGTCAAAGCTGGAAGACAAGGTAGTAGATATAGTGGACACTGGTGCTACTGCTGTACAAACTGTGCCTCAGGTCGCGAAATCAGTTAAACACCTGCAATAGTCTTTCAACGCACCCCATCTTTTGTGGGCTATCGAGGGCAATCAGAGGTCACAAACGAGGATTGGAAAGAGATTGCGTACAAAAAGAGTTGGCAGCAAGTCAGCAGGAGCAATTTCGACGCCAATCTTTGTTTTGAAAGCGCTGAAAGTCATCTAGTCAATGATGGCTGGACCCGATTTACATCCTTCTTTGGACTGTTAGGTAGTGCTTCCAAACTGAGAATCCAGACTACTGCAATTTACTTTCTGTAAGGCGTATGCCTGTAATTTAGTATGGATTAACATCCCCGAGGGCTTTATGGCCGTCAAAATATGCAGCTTACTCGCAGCATAACGTGGGTCTGCTACTAGGTATGTGATCTTGGCGCATTATTTCCTCGTACTTGACCATTTCGTGCTGGATTTTGAAACACCAAATTCCATCGTCTATTAGTTATCTTGGCCATATTATCTACTTCTCAGGGAAGATCGACGAAGCTCGCAGCCCTCAGAGTAGATGAGGAGTCCCTTTGGAAGGGTCTCTATATGCCCTGGCTACGGCTCTATCACAGACTCAATAAACTGTGCCCTTGTTCCAGAAATGCAGGAAGAACTCTTGGGATATGTATGATCCTCTTGTACATCACCAAAAAAGTGCCTTAGTTGGAGTAACTGAAGTTGAGCAGCACTGTCTCTTTTATTCAACATTTGTTACTTCTCCTCAACCTGATGCTGTGTATTTCAGTATTATTTGATTATATCTGTCTTATCTATTAGTCTCATTTACTTGCCTTGTTCGTAAAGTATTCCCAAGTTGGGTTCTCTCTTCATCTCTTCCTACACAATTTCCCTCGTCCGTTAATGTCTAGCTGCTCTATTCATTCACACTTTATTACATTGCGTCCATCTAGATTTTGCTCTTCCCGCTCCGCACCAATTTTCTCGAATTATTTATTTAATTCTCTTTGGCTCTCTTCTAGCACATCCGTAAGTTGTCCCCAAAATGATTGTATAGTATCTAGAGGGGTGCGAAGCTGACTTAGAAAAAGGCGATGGGACACAGCCGCATGTACAATGTATGGCCCAGCTTCATTAAGGATGCATTACGATGCGACTATGGGCAAGCGAGGAGGGTGTTTCTAGCGCCATTGAAATGATGGTAATCGAGACCTTCGATCGCCGAGGGCAAGAAGCTCTATCGTTGAAGTTAAATTTTTAGGCACGTTTGATTAAGCGCTTTAGATCTGCTGAGTAGTCCTCCAAATCGGCCTCTAGGCAGGATAAAATTCTAGCTATGTCTATATTCCAGTTTCTTACGAATGTAAGCTTATACGTACCAGTAACCGATCGCTGCCATGTTGATCCACACTAGATTCCAGTATTAGTTTCAGCGTTAAAAAATCTTCTCTCCAAAACGAGAACACGTATTTTGATAGTGGGAGGGTATACTTCTACTAAAGCTTGTGGAGGCGGTGGTATCACGTTGGCGCTCTTACATATTCTAAGCTGGCTATTCTCGCTAATAAATGTCTTCTCACTTAGGGAAACCTCTATATAACGCTGGTGTGAATATTAGGAGCATAGCTGGATTTTAGGATGTTACATTACACCTAGGAGGAAGCTTGGAAGAACGTAATCAGCAGTTATTGTATACAAAAGACATATTCATAGCACCTGCAGACCTCTAGGCCCTATTTATCAAATTGAAATTCTTATTTCCTGGTATAAAATAGTTACGGAATCGCTATAACGGTCCGCCATAACAGCCCAGAAAACTCCGGGGGTCTTACTAAAGCCTCATTCTTCACGTACCAATGTAAACGCGACATGCTCCTTAGTACGCCTTCACTCCTGCCAACTTCAAGATTTGGTCTGTAATAACCGGTTTCTCTCTCGGCTCACTCCGATCCTTTGGACATAACTTGCCCTTGCGTAGTGGTGGGCCAGCCTTGTGAATGTTGCAGTGAGGCCAATGAGTGGTGCCCTGGAAATTTCGGAATAGTTCAGCTTTTAGCTTCACATCTTCTTCCTTTGCGAATTTGCGTGGTGTCATGCAGATGTATTGCACGTGTCGAATAAGATCACCTTGGGGATGAGCGGCATAGTGCATGGTTCTGCTGTCCCAAAGAACCTGAATATTGAATTAGTTAGAGCTCGAGAAGGATCTCTTCCTGTACTTACCAAGTCGCCAGGGTCCAGATTCATCTTCTGTAATGTGCAGCCCCTGCTCTCGAACCACTTCACGTCTTCTTCCTTGAAGATGAAAAGGTCTCTCATCTCCTCCTCTGGCGGTGGCTTGTCCTCATGCTCGTCCTGTTCTCGCTTTTCGGCAAAGAATTCATCAAACAGTTTTGAACTACCCTTCATCAAAATTAAACCACCATCCTTTGGTCCATTGGGCTGATAGTTCAGCAAACCCTGTACGCATTGCATTCCCTTGCGGTTCTCGTTTTGATCGCAATGTGGCCATGGGCTCCAAGTCAAGTCTTTTTGTCGTGGTAGGGTGATGTTCATGCCATCAAAGGAGACCAGAAGCTCGTCAGTGCCCCATAGCTTCGTAAAAACATCCACAACCTTGGGCTCTGTTCGGGCTTCCCAGACAAACTTCTCGTGGGTGCTAGCGTAGGCGAAGTACATGCCGCCTTTAAAGCTAACGGGGAGATGCTCGGCAGTCCAGGTAGATTCGTCGTTGGGATCAAAGCCAAGATCAAACGATTGCAGCCATTCGATTTGCTTTTGTTTGTAGTATTCGGCTCGTTCTGGTGTAATAACACCCTTCACCACTGCACAACCGTCCCGGTGAAAGTCATCGCGCCAATCCCCATACGTCTTTCCATCGTTCTGGATGAGGTCGACACCGGTGTCGGCCTTGGGCTCTTCAGCGTGAGGAGCCATGATGAATGATATGACTTGCAGAAATTTTGAATAAGTGTTCTTAATGTTGCCGTACACAACGAAGGTTGATGTATTGACCTCAATGACACTGTCTTGAAAGCTTTAAATGTCTCTTGTGAGACATTACTTACCCATGACTTATGTGGGGTCCGGGAAGTCTCGATCCGTGATGCGCCCACAGTTCCGAGTCGGCAAATGTGGGCAGCTGTTCAGGAGACGACGCTAAACCTGACAGAGCATGGCCCAGGACAACCGAGTGAGTGAGGGGAAGCGCACTAACCGTTCTAGGAAACTCGTCGGGAGTACCAGCATTTACACGATTTCTGTAAACATCTTTGCAGTCCATAAAGCATCTACACGCCGCCTCCTTTGACATTCTAATTTATCTTGTGGATTGATACTGGTTCCCATCATTCGCACTTCTTCAATACTCATCATCTCCTCTCGGGCATCGCATCATGCCTGCCCAATTGCCCCAAGTTGCGTATAAGCGCATATCTCAACCTGAAGTCGGTGTCAATAATTACCAAGGCTTCACACCTGGAAAAGTCGAGATTGTCAAAAAGGGTGAACGGCCCTACGGAGGTCGTGCCTTGGAAAGCGACATTCGGATAGATCACGATGTTGAGATTAAAGTGCGCGACGGTGTACGGCTGTACGCAGACATCTATCGACCTGCAGATGCAAAGGATGACGAAAAGTTGCCCGCAGTCGTCAGTTGGTCCTGTTATGGAAAAAAATATTCAGCTCTTCACATGCTTCCCATGACTGTGTGGCAATGCTGTGTGCCCAAGGAGTCCTTGAGCGGGTTGGAAAAGTTTGAAGGCCTTGATCCGGTAACGTGGTGTCCCCGTGGCTATGCCATCGTTTCAGTTGACTCCCGCGGCACGGGGGACTCCGATGGATCCATTCCCCTCATGGGGTCTCAAGATGCCGAAGACTGTTACGACGTTATCGAAGCACTTGCGGCCATGCCATGGAGCAATGGAAAGGTCGGAATGGCAGGAAACTCCGCGCTGGCAATTATCCAGTGGCATGTCGCTTCACTCCGCCCACCCCATCTTGCTGCCATCGCTCCCTGGGAGGGGTCGGGTGATATCTATCGTGAGCAATTTTGCCGCGGTGGTATCTTCTCAATGTCAAATTTCGATCTCATCACAAAGTTCATCATCAAGACAAACAACCCAAACGGCGGCATTGAGGATATGGCCGAAATGTACCGAAGGTCACCAGTCTCCAACGCCTACTGGGAAGACAAGCGACCAGACATGACCCAAATTCAGTGTCCTGTATACATCAGTGGAAGCGATTTCAGCAGTATTCACACCATGGGTTCTGTGAGAGCATGGCTCGAAATCCCTCATGGCAAGAAGTGGATCCGATGGAGCTCTTACCAAGAGTGGTATGAGCTGTACTGTGTCAAACACTCGCATGACGAACTGCAAAAATACTTCGACTTCTATCTCAAGGGCGTCGCTAATGATTGGGAGACATCGGTACCCAAGGTCCGATGGTCCGCATTGCAGTTTGGAGACCAAGACGCAATTGACAACATCGAATATGCCGACTTCCCTATACCAGATACGCAGTATCGCCATTTCCACCTTTCGAAATCAGGCCTCAGCGAAACGCCAGTCTCTTCACCGGAGATAGTGTCCTACAACTCCGTGGACTCAAAGTCAATCGCTGAGTTCAACTATACTTTTACAGAAGATTCCCGACTCATTGGGCTACCAAAAGCAGTCCTCTACATGTCTTGCCCTTCACATGACGACATGAACGTTTTCGTCATACTACGTAAGCGCGACAAAGATGGTCAGCTTATGATGCACCTCTGCTTTCCATTTTCTGCAGTTCCGGATGGCATCAAGAGTATTGCGGACATTCCTGAAAAGGATCGTCAGAGCACGAACTTACATATGGGAAGTGTAGGCACGCTACGTGCAAGCCATCGCCGCTTTATCCCAGAAAAGTCGATCCACGAGAATTTCCCATTCCACCCACACGATATCGAAGAAAAGGTGAAACCAGGTGACATCGTGAAACTTGAAATTGGCATTTGGTCCATGGGCGTAGACTTTGAAAAGGGTCAATCGATCAGTGTCCAGGTGAGCCTCTTCTTGAAAACTCAATTCAACATTGCATGACTACTAACGAATTCTTTAGATCTCAGGAACATTCCCATCTATTGCAGAATATACCGCGTTCTCAACTGAGCGCCCAGAGCATGAGAAAAACAAAGGCGAGCACAGGATTCACATTGGCCCTGATACGCCCAGCCACATCATTCTCCCGTTTGTCTCGAGATAATGGTAGATGACTAGAACTGGAAGAATCTTATAGCGTGATAGTAGCGAACGCATATTCCGTTCTGTGATGTGGCACTTTATGGGTTTTACCATATGATCTATTTACTTAGATTTAACACCAACCTCTCTTGGAGGTTAATATATGACCGCATAGTCATGGAGATAACCCCCCCTTGTGATAGCGGATGCTACTCAAAAGCCTTGCTCTATGATGATGGTACTTGATAATCTACAGAGTACGTTGCGCATGTCTTTGTGGGATCATTCGAGCCAATGATATCAAATCTTAGAAATGCTTCATCTCATACCAAATCTGTCGATCAAGCTATCCATAGCTGATACTAGTCGTTTCACGCTATACTACATCTTCGGAACTCTGTGGCCCGCAAGCTGCTGCCCACTCTCCGAACGCTAACTTGGTTAAGGTACCCGTCACCAGGCCGAACTGGCATGTGGGCCCTACCCCGCATATTTACCCCGTGAAGACAAATGTCCGACATGAAATTCGTGGTAACGGTCAAAGATACCAGATGTGGAGTTTTCTTGTGTTCCAAGCTTCCAAGCATAACGCTTCCGAGATTCATCGGTTGCAGTGGGAGCGACTCGAGACGACAGCGAGCATTGATAAAGATATGAATGCCCGGTCGTAATAATTCCCCGGACCATCGGCGGCCCTGTTGAGCTCTCTCAAGACTGAGGCGAGCGGGTCATTTCTTCTATTATCAGACATCCAATTCCCACGGGACTCTTCATTCATCTAGTTAACGCTTTCTGGAGATGGCCTACACAGCCAAAGATGCGAAGCCCGCGGAGGTGAATGTAGAGAGATTCGAATGCCTCTCGACTGAAGAGAAGAGCAAAGATGACCTTTACAAGAGCCAGACGATGGGTACGGTAGCCATCACTGATGACAAGGACATCTACCTCGTACCCGCACCAAGTGCAGACCCAAGAGGTGAATCACTACAGTCCCTGTCCTATTTCTATGTCATTGATCATGCTTCTAGACCCGCTTAACTTGCCTAGATGGAGGAAAATTTTTTTCATCGCTCTCCTATCAATATGTAAAGTTCCACCATCGGATACGAATACCCAATAACTAATCGGAATGACAGTCTCTAGTATTGGTCTTTCGATGGTGTCTGGGTTCGGTGGCCTATTAGGATTCTACATCCCAGATTACTCTAAGCACGGTGCTGATTACGCTGATATCACCGCCCTCATGACGTATCCATCAATGTTCATGGGTGTTGGGTGTCTTACATGTACACCGCTGGCTTTGTCAGTGGGCAGAAGGCCGGTTTATCTCGCATCACTGGTGGTGCTAGTATTGGGCGCCCTGCTGGCGGCGCAAGCGACCAACTACAATTACCACCTGGGTGCAAGAATGGTTCTTGGTCTTGCTGCTGGTCAAAGTGAAGCTCTAGTACCCTTGATGATTCAGGTAAGGCCCAATCAGTTGATGCATAAATTTGCCTACTTATCCCATGACTTAGGAAATTCACTTTATCCATGAACGCAGTACTTTCCTTATGTGGCAATCCTCGATTCAAACTATCCTCTCAGCTGGCCTTACTATTGCCGCATCTCCTCTAGCTGGAGCAATTGGCCCTGCAAACTGGTACAGACTAGGCGCGGGACTTGCTGGCGCGACTTTACTCTTTTCGATATTCCTCGTTCCAGAGAGCCGCTATCCTCGGACTCTTCAAGCATACGGCCAATCGACTGGCGAGGAGGCCGAAGCAGAAGAGATGATGGCACGACCGATGCGGCTGTCAGAGAAACCTGCCCTTGATCTTACAAAGTATCAACCGCGAACACTCAGATCAGATATGCGCTTATTTGCTGGGGACTTTGACTGGGCAGAAGGTTATTACAGCTTTGTCGTAAGTCATGCCAAGATTCAAATCCGTGTCACAGCCAGGTTAACTTTAGTCAGAACACTTTCCAAATTCTCCTTTTTCCTAACGTTCTGTGGGCGTTTTGCCTCAACGGATTAACGATGTTAGTACACTCTCATCCATGATACTTCCTTCTATCAAAGCTGACGACCTGCAGTGGAATAAACATTGCCATCGGTACAACTTATGGCAAAATCGTCACAAGTGCCCCATATAACTGGGGTGACGATGCAGCGTCATATGTGAACGCTGGACAGGTCGTTGTTGCATTTGTAACGCTTCCTCTTCTCGGTTATGGGTCCGATAGGATTATCAAATGGCGAGCGGAGCGCAATGGCGGTCTCCATGAGCCTGAGAACCGCCTGCTCGCACTCTGGATCCCGATCATGGTTGGCATCCTCTCCGCTACACTCTACGGCCAAGCTGGTGAACATCCAGAGAAATACCACTGGTTCGTTATCGTCTTCGCCAATTCAGGATACTACTTTTGCTTTCTTGGTGCCAACATCGCTGCCATCACGTACCTACTCGACGCCTACCCTGCCAGGGCCGGGCCTGTTCTTGTAGTCATCACAGCTTTCCGCGGATTCGTGTCCTTTGGTACAAGCTATGGCGTGGCTAAATTTATCGACACTGCTGGATACGATGGATCGTTTGGCACATATGCTGGGCTAACGGCACTCTTTGGATTCCTGGGTATTCCTATCTTCCTATATGGAAAGCAGATCAGGGCTTATACGGGTCGATGGGCACAAGCGAAACGGGTCGGGCTTCCTTCCATGTCTCGTTGAATTACGGAAAACCTGTCGGGTCGGTAAATGGTGGTCGAATACGGCATTCGAGACAATGAAAGACGGTCACCGAGCACGCCCATATATGTCTCCTCTGCTTTCGAGAGACATAGCACCTCATACTGTTGATGGATATCTCAGAGTATTGCGCAGTCGTGTTAACCAGAAATTCATTGCATCATCTTGAAAGAAACATGCATGAATCAATTTTGGAGTTTGAGCTTGAGGCGCCATATTCGCAAGGCGACATCTGTCGTCAATGATGGTGATGATTGCGCCCTAGTCCGGTTGATAGATCAGCATACTCAACGAAGTAGGAATAATTATAAAATGCTCTGAGTGATAAAGGATCTTGTACAAATCCTGGTAAGGGAAGGATGTACCAGATCCTTTTCCAACCGTAGCTATGCAATGATATAGAGTGAGAGGCAGCTAAAGCGTCTATGTATTCTCAAAAAGCATCAAAACTCTATCATCGACTGAGTACTGTCTGAATATAATGCCACGTTGCGGTCGAAGTCGCAGTGGATTTTTCTAGTTGGGAAGAGAACTGGTGACATACTGCTTCGCGATCACAATATCTTTGCACATGATAGTTGTGCGCGTTATGTTTTCGAAGAGTACAATCACGCGCTGAACAGATATTCTTTTGCTTTTTGCAAAGATTGGAGCATGGTCTGAACATAGGTGATACATTTGTATGAAACTTGCACGATCTAAGCTTTGATGTACGGAATACCAGTCAACTTGAAAGTACGCTCATCAAGGACTGGTTTGTTGACAGGCTCAAAGCGGTTGTATGGGTCGTCTTTCCCATCGCGCTTTGCCACATTTGAGCCAGTGTGTCTTGCGTTGGGCCAGTGAGTAGTGCCGACATACCGCTCGAAGGCATCTTTCTTGCGGATAAGATCCTCTTGAGTAGCATGACTGACAGGCATGTAGCAGGTATATACAGCAAACCTTGGCTGATTCGTTTTCGATCCGAGGTTGTAGTGAGGAGTACGGGAATCCCTTACTCGTTGTGAGCAGACATATCATGGAAAGAAGAGAGAGGATAAAGAAATGACTCACCAGAGTAACAAATCGCCGGGTTCAGCGCATACCTTGACCCATTTCAAACCCTTTTTCTCGAGCCATTTCATGCCATTCTCTGTAAACCCATACCATTCCGGAGTCCATGCTGGAATACGTGGCTCATCGGCCATGTCTTTATGGAACTCATCAGACAAGAGATGGCCACCTGGACACACTATAAGGCCGCCGTCATCTGGACCGTTAGGTAAAAGATTAACGAGGCCCTGCATGCATCGAAACCCCGATTTCGCTGGGTCCTGATCTTGGTGAGGCCATGGTTTGTTAGGCTCAATGTCTGTGCGACTATCGCCTGATTAGTTGGTTCGGATGGTAGTAGATAACGGCAGCTCACTTTGGAAATGTAAAGTTGATGGCATCGAATGAGACAATGAGTTCCTTGTCATCGTATATCTTTTCGAAAGCCCCTAAAACACCTGGCTCTCCCCGTACACCCCAAGCAAAGTCTTCGTGTGTTACGGCATAGTTGAGGCACATGCCCTTTTCATTGATAGCGGGTAATCGATCTCTATGGACTGTCGAAAGGTCGTTTCGATCAAATCCTAAATTGCTATTAACCGTGTTAATATTGCTACAGGATTTGATGGGATGATTTTTACTTACAAGCCTTCCAACCACTCGTACATCTTGCTGGCATAAGCATCAGCTCTCTCTCTCGGGATTGCCCCTTTTACTACAGCATAACCGTCCCGGGCCAGATCGTCTCTCCAATCATCATAGTTAGTTTTCGACCCATCGATCCTCATCGAGTTCTCGCCAACAGCCTTTAGTGTCACTGGGACAGTCTGCGTGGTAGTTTGGATCATACTGGGCAACGTGACTTGGAAATTGAGTCGCAGCTTATTGCCAATCGCGAGCAGCGTGAACGAATTTGTTATAACCGATACAACTCGCCCATCGTATGCCTTTACTTACCGAGATACGGCCCAAGTGGTTCCCCATGTGGCCCGAAATTCCCCACATAGTCCGAAAGGTAGGATCTTGGCACTTTTTTAGATAACTAGTGAGGATATTGCATTGGGCCCTGAACACAAATTGTTGTTGCCAACCCTCCATTGGAAACATCGTATCAGTATGTGGGGGAGTGGGGATAGACTTCCCGGCCGTGGCGATAGTTGTTCTTGCACATCCCGTGGCTTTTGAGAGACTTCACAAATTCATACCGAAGTGGAGTGGCAACAACTAGCATAGGCAAACTGACCTCGAAATCACTCATGGATATATCCGAACCTACATGTCCCCGAGTCGATCTCGTCGCACAAAGTGGCGGCAACCTTTTTATTGGGTCTTTGAATCAAACTGGGTTGATGCATTTGTCGGCGTCTTCTCAACAATTAAAGAATGATAGTTGGACGCGATCTCAACATTTCCTTTCCAGGATACGTCACCGGTGAATTGTATCAAATCCGGTTACAAAATCTGGCACTTGTGATTCATGAGTCGCGTTCAATGCAGGTGACACGGCTGCGAGGTTCCAGGCATGCGGGGTTCCCACAAATGGCGGGCTGCAGTACAACCGAGGCGGAGAGAAATAGCCCAGGGGCGCCCACATGTTCCGACAGCATCAGCGCAGGGTCGACATACCCCAGATTCCTTCCACATATTCCGCTACCGCTCATCCCACTGCCAGATGTCAGCAGAAACCGATGCCACGACTATCAGGCCATCAAAGCGCGCTCGGGAGTCCTCTACTGCGGATAGCGCGTCCTCGCTACAATGTCAGGTGTGCCATCGCACCTACGACCGCCTTGACCATCTGAACCGGCATTTGGACTCGCGTAAGAATTGGACCTCCCGCCCCTCGGACATGACGCTTATGAGCTTTAGACCGGAACGAAAGGTCTTTTCGTTGCAGGGAGTGCCCTGCAGCGTTCAATCGGAGGTGAGTACTATCTTGCCTTTTCTGGTCCTGGCGTACTGTGGTAGTTCTAGCTCTCGGCACGTGCTTGCAACGTCGCGAGAGGCGTATACGAAACTCGAGAATTCACTCCTAACAACTTTGTGATGACAGAGATTTACTTCTTCGACATCAATCCACTCATGCAAAGAATGCTGCACAAGGCCAACCACGTCTCAATCGCCCGGTTGAGAGAGCGACCAAGGCATGCAACGCCTGCGTCATCTCCAAGGTGAAATGCGACAATTACCGGCCATGCCAGAGATGTCTCAAGAAAAACATACCATGTACCACACAAATTCCGGATAAGCGGAATGCCCCTGTTTCTGATTCTAGCGCGCCCATCGAGCAGACACCAGAGTGTTTGTTGAGCCCAGACGAGCCACGACCGGATTTAATGTATCCTGTTGATGCATTCATGGGGGCTGCTACCGTTAACCGAGGCATCTCAGAAATCTACCCTGAAGCAGCTAATCCACCACAAGCCCTCTCAAATTTCTTCGAGCAGATCATGGTTACTCCGTCAGATTTTCTTGCGACTGACTACTTACACCCGTCCGCTGGTCTTACCGCATGGCTACCTGAAACGGACTGGCTAGGAGAGGTTGATCTCTTTGGGGCTGATTTCATGCCAGCCATAGATGAGACGTTCAATTCGCCGTCATTGAAAAACGATCATGTTGGTACGATAATCACACCCGGCGGCACTGTTGTCAGTGATGCCCAAGCGACCAACAGTGGCGACGCAGTGCGGCGACGGCATGCTGTTTTCAAGCAGTCACCGTGGTTTTGGGTACCAGAGCGCAATCAGAACGCTTTCAGTGAGCAAGAAGGTATCACGCTCGACGAGCGGCAAGTGGATCTTGCTCTCTCTCCCCATCAGCCTCACGCATCTAATGTCGTCATTCCCGGTCGCTTGACACAGCAAAGTCGTGATCAAATACTCCAGCTCGTTGTCAAGACTGCTCCTAGTCAAGTGACAATATCATCTTTCCCGTCAACAGACTGTCTTGACAAGCTTATCAAAGTTGGTATAGCCAAACGAACTGAAGGGGACGCTTGGATACATCCCTACACGTTCAATTCCGAAACTGCCAGACCGGAATTCCTCACAGCGCTGGTTGTAGCAGGTTGCATATGCTTTGGCATACCGTCCGTGAACAAGACTGGACTTGTCCTCCAAGAGATTGTCCGGGTTTCTCTCAGGGAGCTTGCCGAGCGAGACAACGGCGTCATGCGTGAATTGCAGTATCTGCAAGCCTGCATGCTGTGGCTCGACATCGGCGCATTCTGCGGCTTTCGGCGTAAGATGGAATTAGCTGAAAGCTCCTTGCAGGTACTCGTCACGTCATTACGCCGGGCGGGCAGGTTTGACGATGTTCGATATTCCAATGTGGTACCAACGTCAGAAGATGATGGAGAGGAGTTGGGCAGGAAGTGGCATCAGTGGGTTGAGCTCGAATCGTTTAAAAGATTGGTCTATCACCTTTTCGAACACGACATATATATGACCATGGTGAACCACCGACAGCCATTGCTTTCCTATGCAGAGCTTACTCTCCCACTGCCCGCTTCGGAATCACTGTGGCTTGCACCCTCCGCAGAAATTTGGAAGGCGCGTATGATGAATACGCAATTTGCTGGCTCACGCCCCTCTATGCGATCGGTTCTCCAGGAGCCAGGGTCCGTCTCTTGTCTACATGCTGGTTTCGACACGCGTATTGCACACTCAGCGTATATCCATGGGCTAGCATCTCAAGTATGGGAGCATTGCCAACAAACGGTACTCCTCCATGACATGAGTGACGCTTCTTCTCAACTATGGTCTCGGTCTCGCCAACAAAAGCTCCAAGAATGCTTACGGGACACGAACATTGTCCTCGATAGCTCCACCGCCTTGACATGTGTTTTCCAGCAATTCCTCCAAATGTACCTACTTGCGGACTTAGATACTATTACTCGGTTCGCCGGCCGATGTGGTGAGGAAGCCGCGCATCGTGCATATATCGCGTTGCAACCATGGTGTAAATCTCGGGAAGCTCGCACAGCAATTGGTACGTAACCCCCCCCTCAACCAACTCTTGTAAGCAAGGTCATGGCCCAGAGTTTACTAATACAATCATAGCACACGCAGGTCAAGTTTTACAAGCTGCGCGCGCGATCCCTCCATATCAGAATCGAGGTCAGGACTCATTCATAATATACCACTCGATTATGGTCCTGTGGACATACAGCATGATAACCAGCGATTGCGCCCGCAAGACAGGGTGTAATACGCCTACCCAAGGTGAAGTAACAGCGATGTCTGATAGGTCGACACTCGTGTTTCTAGATGATGCGCGTTGTTCGAACCAGTCTGCTTTAAATGCCTTTATCATGATGAACACTGGGATACCGTGTCTGAGAATAGTAAACGGCGATACCGACGCGCAATCCGAACTTCAAGGCACTACCAAATCAGACACGTGCGATCTCAGATATCCGTGGCAGGTCATGAAGGCAGGTGTGGCGCTTCTTGATGCAACGCATCCTGATGTAGACAGGGAAACTGGGCCGCCGCTTATTCGGGCTCTGTGCGGATTGATGGAGGAGCTGGGTGGATTACAGTCATAGTAGCCTTTGTATTACAGGGTTTAACTATCTAAATTCTATGATGATAGCCTAGTAAACGTAGAGATAGCGACAGAGTCAACTCGAACCATGGATCAGCACACACTTGTACCAATGCAGAGTAGTACGACTCTGTTGTCGACTCGACATGGCTTCAAATCAACAACCATCCCAAAGTGCCGAGATAGACTGTTGTGGACTACAAGATGCACGTGGCCCAGGACCACCTCACACAACCATTCTTATTGGATGCTTAACTGTTCAAGCCGCGCTGTATCTTACTGGCTGTTGTCAATACACGAGGGGAATTATGTACTGTACATGTTGATAGATGAGCAAGCATCTAGCTAGAACCACACCCCACTTCCGTATACTAGCATGGATCTGCCCGATGCTATGCCTCGTTAAACGGCCCATGTTGTGCTTCATAGTTCTTCTATGTAGAGAGGAGCGAGCCGTGCGGGCGGACCGTGGACACAATCTGGGGTACTAGTCTATCGTATGTCAGTAAGAGGGATGCAACTTGACAAGGCCGTAATGATGGCTACCTGTATGAATGGGGGTAGGTAAGGGGGGCTTGAAGTTGCTATGGCTTCATGAGGTAGTTGAAGGAACGGGCTGCAGTATCGTGCGCTGTATTTTGAATGATCCTTCCCTTCAGCTCAATCACATGCTGATAAGTGTTGAGAAAGGGGAAAGTAGGTGACCCTTGCCACGCGGCAGATAAACAAGAGTGTCCGATTGCATGGGAAGTTGTGAGGAGGCTCTTCCATCAGCAGGCAACAACGTCCAAGGGACACACTGCGGCGGCTTACCTGAGTTGAGAGCACAAAGGCACGTATTGTTGTCCTTATCGCGAGCCCCAGCCCATCATTATGCTGTTTGGTGCCCTCCTCTCCTCCTCCTCTACCCTCTTTCTTCTTCCTCACTACCACTATTTGTCTTTTTTCTATCAGCGTCCTATGCAGCCTATCAGATCTATCATCTCAGAACAGAATAGCAGGCCACGCACCAATCTGCCAGAATCGGATTTCACCTCACCATTATAGGCAAGTCTCCCCCTTTGTTATATGTGCTGATGTTTGAGTAAAGCTGTCGCCCACGGAACCCGGTCAGCAGATCGAAGTCCCTCTAGGGTGTGATCTCATGAAGACTTTATTCCTCAGGCGGTTCGTAAATCAAAATACCTGGTGGTGAGTAGGCTTCTCCTTTCCCAAAGATGATCTGTGAACTACGTGGTCAAGGTTGTCCACGTGAAAAGCTGACATTTTTCCTTGGTGACGGAAACATGTAACGGTGCTGGTTGCGCAGGCTTCTGTATTTTGCATAGCTGCATCGTGATAACCGATTTACCTATTCTCTTTTCTCCCTGTTCCAATGCCATTCTAAGAAGAGTTCCGCTTATTCTTCACCTAGGTGCGATTTCAAACAGATATATCGCACACAGGCGGAATTTGAATATAGAACAGCGAGGTTACGGGCTCATATTTTGCCCATGCGTTCTTGTCATCACCCCCCGAACGTTGTGCATATAACACTAGAAAATTATGAGCTACAATTCGCATCAGACATAGAGTAATCATAGCGAGAAGGAGACCGAAGCTGCTTCCGAGCAAGGACACGTAAAAGGACGCCATCTTTTTAGGAAAAAAGAGAGGCATAGCTGTAGCTAGTTTAGCATGGTCAGGGCTGTCTGAAGAAGAAAAGGATCTCTAGAGCGATGATGGGCATTGGAGTAGCGAAAGGAAAGTGGGCCAAGCCTGCTGACCATGGGTCTTCCTTTGGCAAGCGGATATCCGAACCTATAGGCGCGCGCAACAATTCGCAATGCCTCAGCGTTGACTGAATATCAAAAGGTACATGTAGTTGTTGAATAAAGGCGTGGTTTCACTGGTTGCTGAATCACATGAGGTTGAGGGCTAGATGACATAGATAAGCGGAAGCTGCATTCACACAGTCGGAACAGATGGCATCAACAGCACCACACATGTAGTAAACGCCCTGGCCAGAGGGGGCGTATTACCAGATTGCTATACCTAGCTGAACACACAAAGTGTCTACTAATCATCCCTGCCCTGGTAAAATAGGTCAGGGAGATCCTTGAGGCCTGGCTTCCAGTAGTTGCACTCTGGTCGCACAGTGCTAGCGCCCCAACGCTCACACTCTCCTGCATTCTTGTTCGTCGCACACTGTCCTCCCTTCGAGTCGACCATTGCGCAAAAATTGATACTGCGAGACCGTTACTATGCGTGATGATGTCAAGGCTCTCGGTGAAAACTTACACTGACGGATTGGGGTTGGCGCTATAACAGTTGCCTACATCGGTTGGCTTTCCATCCCTGCAGGTGGCAGATATCCACGTGTAAAGGGTTTGGCCAGCACTTGTGGTGGTTTTCTGCAAATCATTAGCATTAACATGACATGGAGTGATGGCTATTTAGCAAAACCGAGCCAGGACATGACGTACAATCAGCTTGTCGCCTGCAGCAGGATAGGTGCCACGCCAGCAAGTCTTGGGAAATTCTGCCTTGGTCACAGCTGGAACGCTTGCTTCACCAGCATCTATCCAGTCGCCAATAAAAATAGGCATGGTCAGGCGACTGTTATCCGGGCAAACCCAAGGGTTGTTGGATGGACCAGATCCCCAGGATAAGCAACCACCGTCGCCACCGCAGAGCTGGTCATTCCAGATAGCGAGCGCGGTCGGGATGACGGCAGCGAGAATAATAGTGCGCATGTTGAGCAAGATATTTCGCGTGGAACGGCGATTGTACTGACGGGGTTGGGAGAGGAGTGGTGGAGATGAATGGATGGGAATATCGCACACTCTAAGTACTTCTGTTCACTCGAGAACCTTCTTAGGTAAACCCTGTCATCCTCCAGCTGTGGGAATTGCCTCACCGCTGGGATGGTCAGATGGGTGAGATGACAGTCTCGCCGATAAACAAGATGAATACAAATTTGGCGGTAGCCTTTGCCAAACAAAATTCATTCCAAGCCAAGTAGGCATAGTAGCCAATCGACAAGGCATAGGATGATTGCCTTGCATTTCCCAACCAAGCTTCTGCCTCGGCGGCTCAGAAATAGGTACTACGTATGCCCAGGAGAGGTTGCACTGTTCATAGTGTGGTGCGTTAGGCAATATAGCAGACTTAGCGTATGGCCGATAATTTGGAGAGTATCCCCGGGCGCCCAGGAGAGAAACATCAGTCGTAAAGGCCCGATGCACGACACCTTAGTATGGCACGAGCGCTTAGCGAGCTTGTCCTCGACTAAGATTATAGGCGATTCTGGGCCCGTTGGAGCTATCCCGCATAGACTAACATAGTGCGTGACGCTTACCCAAGGCGGATTTCGGAGAATCTTTTGCCGGATTGCTTTGCAATAGCTGACACACCCGCACGACTCTTTTTGGATATAGGTGTACATGCGTACGTTTCGTTTGTTGAATTTTATTGGCTAATCGGATGTAGACAAGATAATCCATCTTGAAGTAACGTTACTGTTGTTGGTGCTACTACATACAAGGATGGCTAAGAAGAGATTAAGCGCTATGTAATAGGAGCAGGGATAGGAGTAAGAGTAAGAGCAAGGATGTCAACTATAGTTCCCTGAGACCCCTCTCCATCTAATTAAATTGCGTAAGCCTAAGACTTAGAGTAGAGAAAATTGTAAATCGTGTAGATTATACTCTTTCTGGAATACAACATCACAGATGATTAAACTAAAAAAGCTTACCTGTGTACACCGGTACGTCTGCAAGGTAGTGCATGTTGAGCGAAAGCCCACTTGTTGCGCAACAGAGATGGCGTAGTATGCTTACTAGTACAGACGGCGTCTTCAGAGGTTATTGCCAGCCTAGCGGCGGGGACGGCTAGGACTTGTTGCTAGCGTCATCGCTAGTAGCACGATATATCTCTTGGTGCTAACCTGTTCTTAGGCTAACGGTGTAAAGCTGTAGAAAGCAAAGCACTAACGACTGAAGCTAGGTGAACACATGGCATGAGCATAGTGTACTTTAAATTACAAGAAAATAGAACTCAATCCTGATTAGGTAAAGACCCATAACTACTATTGTAGTATCATGGACACTCTCGTAAGTAAGGACTTTCAACTCTGCTAGCAACAGCTTTGAAAAGCGACCTGCGTAATTACATACTACTATGAACGATGCGGGACTTGCTCGTGTACCTGCGAGCTGTGTTATTATAGAGCAAACACTTACTCTCGCGTAATTTATCGGCATATTATAATACGGAGTGACTACGCTGAGTTTGACAACGAATATTATATAAGATATTCATGAGAGATCTTTAGTGAGACACTGTCCCACGCCCACTGCATGCTGACATACATACTACGAAGAATTTCACCCCAGAGTATGAACACTCGCCACTCTCTTGACATGCTCTCGGCTAAGAAGGGCCAAACAATCGTAAAATTTCTCCGCAGTTTGTCCTCGTGCTGTTCACCGGGGCTTGTTTCGAAACGCTCTAATACATACAAGGACGAGGGAAATAAGAAGTCTGCGAAACAAGGGATGTAGATATGACGGTGGAGAAACGATGGAGGATCAGACCCAAAATTATGGTTGTCCAGATGCACGTTTCCATGAGTGTTTTTCCGTATTCGTATACGCTTTTGTAAACGGCCGTTTCCCGCCAATGTAGCAGTGGCCATTTGCCATCCATGAGATTTCCGAAGTCTTTAGATCAGCTTGTAGACTCAATGGGTATTCAATAATTGATAAGGAGATGATGGATTGATTGTTGTGGAGCAGCTATCTGAGGTACTTCGTGGTCTTGTTACGCCGGCTTTGTAAGTAAGCCCTTCTTGGCGCGTCCTGGTTGGCTAATCACAGAATCGGGGTGCTCTGCCTGGCGCACGGATTTTGCCCGTAGCTACCGTCCGAACTATCTTATTTCTGACAACTGTATTCTGACGGCTTTCAATCAGTTGCATGAACTCACGTTAACTCCAATTGATCCGTCACACTATACGATTTCCATTGTTGGAACCTTGGAGCCAATCGGCCTTGGACGGTAGTAAAGAATGAATCATAGGGGCTGGAAATATGCTATGGTAAGATCAGCCCGGGCTAATACAACTTGTCCACCCCCCAGTGACATCCGCAATTTCCCAGTAAATACGATGACACGACCGCTTCGATTTGTCAACGCACATGTAAAGCCTTTTAACCGAGCGGGTCCTTGTTCGCGACTCTCCAGTCAATGCCCAGAAATTGCCGCACTCCGTTTACAACAACGTATCTTGAACATTGCACGCAGCACTATCAGTCATCTCGCCCGGGCGTCTGTAGTAAACTCAGGACACAGTGAAATTCGTTATTGGAAAGAAGGATAATAGCTCGAAATTTGCACTATTGAAAGAAGCTCATAATATCACTCCTTTAGGCGACTGTTACATGTTTACATGTACAAAGAAAAGGCATTGATCAAGCCCACAAAGCTTTTCGGCCTGGCATGCAAAGTATATCCACAAGCGAATCCGCTTAGAAACCTGCCTTGATTATGTCGGCAGCTTTCTCAGCTACTGAATAAACGGTAGTCATAGTGTGGGTAGCTGGCAACATGGGAATGGTGCTGGCATCCACGACTCTCAAGCCCTGCACGCCGTACACATGAAGATGCTCATCCACGACGCCTCCCTGATCTCTAGGGCCCATTTTGCATGTGCCTGCAGGATGGAAGAGCGTTGATGCAGATCCGCGGATCCAAGAGTCAATATCCTTGTCTTCTGAGACGCTTGGACCAGGGCTGATTTCAGTTGGGTTGAGTGACGCGGCTGCTGGTGTAGCGGAGAGCTTGCGAGCAAAACGAAGGCCTTCGCGAAGGAGAGTGATGTCGACCTCGTTTCGCAGGAAACCTACATCGGCAACAGGAGCGTCGAAAATGTTAGCAGAAGCCGCTTTGACATGCCCACGCGAGTATGGATGCTGTAGTCCAAGAACCAGCGGACCGTCTACCCAGATCAACTCTAGGAAAGCCGAGTCTTTGGCCTCGAGCTTCTTGTTAAGGGCAGCAAATTGTGCTGCGTAACCGCGCGCGACTTCAGCAGGAACGTCCTTTGGAAGCGAGGCGGATGGTCCAGCTGCAATGGCCTGCGATGAGATGGCCTTTGTGGCGTTGGTGTACGTTGAGACAGGGAGGAAGAGAAGAAAGTCTCCAGTCGGGCTAGTCAAGGGACCAGACTTTGATTCATCATACTGCTTGCGAGCCTCAGCAGCGAACGTAGCATTCGATTGCAAGAGACCGCTGGTAGGAATTGTCGTGTTGACTGTACCGTCATCAGCCTTAGCTCTGTCAAGGAAAGCGATATTTTACGTACATTGGTTGACCACGGTAAGCAACACGTGGTCATGGAGGTTGTGTCCAACCGCAGGGAGGTTCACAACAGTGGGTACATTGATGGAGGCAAGATGAGCAGGGTCGCCAATACCGGACACTTGCAATAGCTGAGGTGTGTGCAGTGACCCAGCGGCAAGGATAGCCTCTTTCGTGACTTTTGTTTGTTGGCTTGTCGCACCAGCGGAAGCGGCAAATTTAACGGCAGTCACCTTGGGCACGCCGTTTACCTTTTCTGTCAATATTTGCGTCACCTGGTGGCTGGCTAGAAGATGGAAATTGGAGCGCTTCTGTGCAGATGCATAGTAGGCCTCTTCTGCGGAAGAACGCGTCTGGGTCTTGGCGTCTATGTTGTGTGGGCAGAAATAACCACCAATCGCGTTTCCTGTAGCCTGGTCATTGATCGGAATACCAAGTGCTTGAGCAGCGCTGATGAAATTTTCTTGTTGCGTGTTAGTAAAAGTCAGGTGATGCATTTTCGCTTGGAAAACTTACTGGTAGTGGGCCAGAAAAAGGAAGAGAAAGTTGCTTGGAGGTAACCCTTGGTTCCGTAGTTGCTGGGGTTATACTTGATGTCGTATTCAGCCTGGATTGCTGCCGTTGGTGGTGTAAAGATCTCTGACTGAGAAGCAGTTAGCATCATCCACGAGGCTACTAGCAAAACAAACGTGCCTTTATAAAACCGGATAGAATGCTTTGGAAGTTCCATCCTTTGTTTCCCAGGATCTCCCATGTATCGTAATCAGATTGCGAGCCACGACCGAAAACCATGCGGTTAAGCTTAGTCGATCCGCCAACGACTTTGCCTTGGGGGATAGAAATAGAACGGTTGTTGAGCTGCGGATTTGCACTGTATGTGAGGTTCCAATCATACTTGGTTCCGATGGCGCCACCAGCAAGGCCTGGGATGGTCACGAAAGGCTCCTTTTGGTCGCTGGCGGCTGGGTTAGCATGTCGGTGGCGATATGGGCTTGGTATAACGTACAATTGGCCGGCCTCGATTACCAAGACGTTTACATCTGTTGTAGAGCAGCGTTAATCATCTGCTATCAAAGACATGTCGCATCTGTCAGGAGAGTGACATACTCTGGTTTTCGGATAATCGATTGGCAACGGTAAGGCCCGACGCACCGGCGCCTACGACAACATAGTCATATTCAGGAAGAAGATCCTCTGCCCTAGAAATGAGCTCCCCGCTAAAGAGCGGATGCGCGAGAAGACCAGTCGCAGAAAGTGCGACCGTCAGTGTGATGCTGAGCGGTGAAGGCATGATGGGAACGAGGGTAAAAAGAGTGAACTGACAGTTGGGTGACGATGCTTGCATGCACCCAGTACCCGATTATATACACCCGAGATTCTGCTAGTGACATGGCGATTAAATGGCCGTGCGGTTCAGCTAGAATTGCCGATGTCTTACTCCGTTGGCCGGCACTTGCGCGCAGCCTGACTAGTTTCGCATGAATCTTGCCGGGGCCATTCCAGCGAACATCATGCGAAGGCGTCGCATGAGAACCCTTTTCCTCACGAACAGGCTACTCTCCCGCTGCACGATGCAGGGATATTTTCTAGAAGAGGAAGTCAAGGTAACACTACTTGATTTCAACGCTGACAAGACGCGCGATCAAGTCCAAGATGCTAGTGTTGACAGTGCTCACCAAGGCGATTGTGATAATGAGAGGTATTCGACATAGCCTTTGTTGCATATTTACCTATGTACTGCGTATGTGATCGCTATCATGTCTGAGCTCTCGACTAGCTAGGAAGAATGTTCTGACATTTTTATACTACCGCAATAACAGTAAGTAAAAACCCGAAAACATAGAATGGCTAATAACCAAGTACAAAGCAATATGCCCAGCCGACCTTGAAGTATTGATTGTACTACTTGCTGTTTAGTAGGCGGAAAGAGCTTTGTTTATGAAATGGATATCGCATGACGAGGTACTTAGGGAGCGGAAAGACGGTTTGCCTACGGAAGTCGCTCCTAAAAGTTCTCGCCAGGCTCGGTTATAAGTTCGTGCCAACAGGGGTAGCTAGTAATACTACTATAGTATTACTAAGTTCTTATCTAGCTTTAAACTTAGTATTATATAGTCTATTATCTATATACTTTAGATCCTCTTTATCTAGTAGTTTACGGCGCTACTATAACTAATACATTAAAGTTAGCTATAAAACAGATTAACGCTAAGAATATATTAGACTAATTAACTTAGCGCTAGTAAGAACTTCTACCTAAGCTCCTCTGGCCTAGCGAGAACTTTTGGGAGCGACTTCCGTACAGCTACGTATCTCTGGTTATGGGTGCCTGATCGTGTATTGTTGAATTGACTGCCTCTATGTTTATGATCTCCCGATACCGCTGCCGAATAAGAAACAAGTGCTGATATCGCGCTTTATGTCACGGGGTTTGCTCGGGCACAGTTGGTATCGTACCAATGGTATTGTCTTGTTGTTGTCAAGGGAATGAGCTCCCTTCTAACTATATACTTTTATGTCACGTGCACCATCATGTGACACTCTAGGCTGCTCGGTAGCAGAACACATCACTATCTAGGATTGTTTAGAAGATACAGGACTGAGGCGACGAAAGAGGTCATCACAGTTCCCGTATGAGATACTAACTGTGTAAATTCACCTGTGGCGGGCCATGTCACTCCATGTGGACAAATTATTGGCAAGAATCCTTTAGGCACCCTTGAAAATTACTTGCAGGAGATCCACTTATTCTAGAGTATACCCTCTAGATATTCGTATCGATGTAAGCACTACGACAGGAAAGGAAGGCACCATCTTTGAGCTGAAGCGCATAGGAAAAAAGGCTAATGGCTGACATGGCGCGCTAGTACATGCCGGAACGATGTGGGGAGATTGTCGCTGACAGCCCGAGCACGTGGAGGGCGTCTAGACGTCGCCGTTTGCGAGATCCTGGAGACAACGCCAACAAGGCTCGATTTGTGGCGCAGTAAGCACACGCGTCGAACATCAGCGGTCCAGGGTGTCCCATCACGTACCAGCGATTATGGTATCCAAGACGCTGCGTCTGCCAAGAAAGCCGTCGATGGCCCGCTGATTTGTCCTTGACAAACAAAAAAAAGGCCATCACTCATAGACTGTGTCGACTGAATGCCGTAGGACAATCCAGTGACGTTGATATCTCATGGCCTGGTCGAATCTACTTACTTTGACTCCGTCACTTCCTGCAGCACCTTAAAAAAGACCTTCATTTTCTCAAACATGATGATCTGGAGTTTCATCCAAGTTGCCTGCCCGAGTACCTGCCGCCACAGCAATAATCCATGCCAAGCAGATTGTAGAGACTGACGCGAATGGCAGAGCAAAAAGTGGTCGAGTTGTCTGGGTACAAGGTGCCGAAATCTCTATGCTTCCTCCTCGCCAACTGCAGATGCATGCTCAGAGCTTCGATTTCCCCCCCACATCGTGATCGTCCACGTATATTTTCTCCGAGTACCTCGCATGAAGAAACCCCAAATAAAGCCTCATCCCTGCCACGTTGGCTGATCACGCGCGTGCACTAGTATACCTCCCCCCATGTAAGTATACACAGTACGTGGTTCAGCATGAGTACACAGTCAAAGCGATGACCCAAATAGCTTCTGCCCCGTTTCACCTGAAACAGGCACAACTTCCTTCGACGGCTTGCGCTCGCCCACGGTGTTATTTCGGGCAAGGACGGAGAAATATTAAACACCCAGCCGTGTGGCTATGTTCATCAATGCTACCGCGGGCCGTGTTCGAGGTTTGATTTGCTGCTGCTTGAATCAACAGTCGAATCATTTTCTTCCTTGCTGCATGTCGCCATGCTGGTGGTCCAACGCGGTCGGGAAGTTTCCCTGGCCGAAGCGCGGTTTTCGACCCGATACTCGAGTCAATGGGCACTACGTGGATATTGCACAAAGGTAAGGATGGTGGGGAGAGAGCCTCGGGTTTAGAATTCGCAGTCATCAACAGCATATTGTTAGTACGGTACAAGAGAAAGCTCCACGGAATCCAGCACGGTGGGGTGGGTGCACAACATGACAAAGATGACTTCGAACGGATGTGTCTTGTTTATACTTTCCCAAGTATCCGGTCTCTGTGTATCAGGTACATTGGGTCGATAATCAAAAACAAACAATGAAGAGCGTAAGATGTTTTGCAGGGATTCAAATTGACAACAGCACCAATCATTTCGTCGACTCGCATCAACATGTATCAATACATGATGCAGTACCCAACTCACTCTCAGAAAATACTCTCCATCCCAACGCGCCCAGTATCAAGGCTTCCACCCTCCGGTTCGCGAGCGGAACAAGCCTTTTGGGTCCACAGCGTCCGCAACCCTCCTCGCCAACGCGCGACTCTCCGGCCTCAACCTACCAAAATAATCTTGGCGATAGAAGCCATAGTTCATAAAGACAGGTAAATAAGCGTCTGCCAATTTTCCCTCTGCTTGCCACGCCAGCACTCGATTGCGAATGCCCGTGTACGTGGCTTCCATAGTGTCAGCCATGCTGTCATATAGCGATTTGGGCGTAAAGGCGTAATTCATTTCGATGATGATACGGTCAACATTTGCGTCGGCATCAATCAGGTCAGGACTGAGCTCTCGGGCCTTTTGCGCGATGCGCTTGGGAAAAGGCTGCCATGCGATGGATGCGACTATGCCTGGCACCAGAAGTGTTGTTTCAGAGATGTTGCGCCAATGGTTATGGAGACTCTCCATGACCTCGACTGCGTTGGCGCGAGAAGGAATGGGTATGGTTTCAGTGGCGATGTCAACGACACTGCCCTTGAGTACAACCCAATTACTAAATGCCATCAAGTCGGCATACGTTCGCGTGCGTGTTGTGTCAAGAAGAGGGTTGACATCAGTGAAGTTTCTGAAAAGTCCCGGTGGTGGTGTCGCGCCATCGTAGAATAAGAATATGATCCACGAGTCGATAACGTTGACATTGGTGCGCTCGGCAGTGACGATGACGGCTGCCTTATCATCCTCGTTGTACTCGGTCCAATCACGCACAGCTTGGAGTAGCTCTGCGTCCTTCTTCGGCGTGCGCAAGTAAACAAGATTGCCACCCCATACATCTCCTTGGCGGCGGGCTTGTAATCTGTAGTTGGTTACGACACCAAAGTTGTTGCCACCTCCTTTGAGTGCGACGAACAGATCCGGGTAGTTGTCTTTCCTGATATGACCAATCGTGCCGTTTGCAAACACAATTTCATACTCTAGAACACTTGAAGCGGCCCATCCATATTGTGTCGACATGTAGCTGAGGCCTCCGCCAAGGACCAAACCACCAACTCCAGTGTTGCCAATTCGTCCACCAACAAATGTCCACCCGGAGCCTTGTAGCTTGGCGGAAATACTGTCTAGTCTGTTGCCTGGACCGACGTCGACAACACCAGTGCTCTTATCTAAAACAGCCTGATCAAGACGTTCCATGGAGATTAGGGGTCCTCCAGTAACACTGCTCCAGCCGTTGTTCGGGTTGTGCCCTCCAGACTTGACGGCGAATGGCTCCGTCGTGTCAGCAAGCACCTTCATCACTGTGGACACCTCTTCCGCCGTCTTGGGAAAGATGATGCACGACGGGAGAAGAGCCGAGCATGACGTCGACCAGTATTGTGTCTGCTCTTCAATATAAGCTATGTCGAGAGAGTACTTGACATCGATGCTCCCAAGACCCGCAATAGTAGAACAGGTATCGGCGCGAACAAAGAGTGGCAGCAGAAAAGTGTAAGAAACGTATACTATGTATAACAACATTTTGATACAAAAGTAGTGACCTTGTTCTGTTTGTTTTCATTACTTCGTTTCTCACAATGACTTTATAACGTTCTGAGGTTGTCATGACTCAATGACATCGACCAAACTTCGTCAGGGTGAGCCATGCTGCAAGCGATCCCCGTACGTCAATCGCAACTCAGATAGCCCATGGTTGACGTGAGGATCGTGAGACAAGCTGCGCAGGGCCTAAGTGACCAAGTTAGTAGACCACGCCCATCGTGGCTACCATGGGGTTTCTTCGTCATCGAGTCTTGACAAATATGTAGCTGCAGCAGTTCATTGAATGTGGCTTGAGACTAAATTGAACAACTTGTATTGTGTAGTGGTGCCGATATTGTTGAGCAGTAGGGAGCTATCCTCACTTCGTCACAATTCCAGTCGTCACTCCTCCTATTGGCAGAACTCGGGTACTGTCATATCGCGAGATTGATCAGGTGCACTAATCAACTTGTCTTTTCAGAGGACCCAAACCAGAGCGACAGGATTCAAGGCAGGTTTTCGTATTCATGAGAGGCTGAAAAAAAGCCGAAGGTAGCTGTCGCGGAAAGCCTGAAATCGGTTCGTTGTAGACAGATCTGGAAGACTGGAAAGAAAAACGAGCAAAAGGAGACGGCCAAGAGTGGCATGGGATGTCTAGTCGTCTTGGTATGCTGCATTCGCAATGTCGCTCCACCGGCTTAATATATGTTCGCTCGCTTGGCTGCAGCTGTTGATAAGAAATGGGTACACTCGCTGCAGGTGTCTGCAGAAATACGAGGAGCTGAACACGGAATCGCATGTTTCTGAGCCTGCAACAGTTAGCGTAGTATCTACTCCCAGGAATCGGTGACTTATGTAAAAAAAAAAGGGTGGCTGTCCCGAAAGACAACCAAATGAACCACCCACAATACCCCTCATTACGCACTTCTACTTCCATGCCAATGGCTGTGCTGAGTGTCGCCTTGAAGGGTGTATGGCTAGTCCGTCCCATGCAGAAACTTGACGACATCGCGGAAAAGAGTGACATGATATACTAGAAAGCAAAGTCGGTAGAACGAGGGGGCCTGCAAAACTGCTCCAGGCGACATAGACAGACAGGTCTAGACCTTGAGCCTCACTCTTGAGAGGTCCCGCCTCTGAAGCCTGACATGAGAAGTGATGCAATGTGGCTTCCGATGTTCCCGCCGCTTTGCTGTAACCAGATTCCACTCTCTTCGCTTCGTCGCCTTGAGATTAGTCTCATGATACACAACGGAGTTCGATATACACCCCAAGAAGCAAACCCCGCAAGAGCCCAGGCACTTCCAGGGAAGCTGCCGTCACGCCTCCAAGGCTGTTGGGTTCGCTCCATTGCAGCAGGACCATCTTCCTCGTGATTCAAAACGCGTTGATTACCAGATCCTAATCGGGCAGCACAACGGCCGCGAAACTGCCTTCTGTTGACTCGGTCTTCGCTGGTTGCTATGCCAGGAAGCTTCTCTCTGTTTGTGATTGCATGACTCTCGGAGACTAGTCTTTGTTGCCTCTTCGCTTCCATTCGTCTGGTGACGAAGGGCATAAATGATACGGACAAAGGACATCCTCAAAAACCGTATTTCTGATCGTAACAGGCAAAAGCACTATTCGACCAAAAGGGCAAACGCTCGTCGATGCCGACACACGCTGAACGTGCATGTTGACGATTAACGCGACTGGTCAGATATCGCCATGGAGCGACTAGTGTCTGGAGACTTGCATCGTGACACAGGCTCCGTGATGTTGCACACAAAGAAAGAGTGTAGAGAGGTGATCGGGATTCTCGTCCCTGTAGGAGAGATGCACGGCCATCTTCATCGCTAAGCACGACTAGCCTGCTCGATTCAAGTTATCGCACAGTGCAAGCGTTGCGAACCTGGCCCAACACCCGTACATTCATCAAACAATCAGACATGAGCTTCAAGACATCGGATCCGGAGCGGGGCGGTTCGCCAATGATGATGGTATCTACCTGCGACGCAGAGACCTCGCTGGGCTTTCGCCTTTCCGACGAGTGGATCTCAGCGTCGACCGAAGTCAGGACAGGTCGATACATCTGTGTGTCAGGCTTGACAAAAGTCAAACCGCGCTCTTCTTCTGCCTATTCGCTACTTGCATGATGCGTGGTGAGGACGTTGTGATTGTTGGAGCCTGACATGGCAACTTCGGTACGAGCCCTAGAAAAGAGCAGCCCGTGTGCTAGCGGAATTCAAGATCTCAGCGTCAGTCCCCAGCCGGGGCGACGGACATCTCCCATCACCTCTCTTTCTCTTGCCATTGCTGTTTCACCGTGAAGCTATCTGTTGTGACCAGACTCTGTTGCACGGATGAGATGCCGACGTGGTTCTCGAATGAAAACTTTAACACCCCAACAGGCACATGTCATCTCATTTTGAGCTGTTCACTCCCGTACCTCAACTCTTCCTTTTGCATCGAGCCTGACTAGCCCACAAGTGAGCTGTCTAGCAGGGGCTAATTGGAAGGTCGGCGAGATGACCGCGATACTCTTCGTCCGGCGCAAAGGCCGGGGCGAATGCCAATAGATGGATAGGGTTAAGATCCGAGCCTGTCTCCCTCACCCACAACCCCGATGCTAACAGCGAGGCGCGCAAGCCGACATGCAAGCAACCCATTGAGACCATACCAAGAGGCTCGGGTGAGTGTCGACCGCGCAAGCAGGTGAGGCGCGGACGAACCGCATTCCAGACGGAAGACAGGCGTCGGGAACTATGGGGAAAGTGGCATGCGTGATACTTGCAAGTTGAGAGAAGAAACCGAACCAGGAAGGGCGTTACGCGACCATCCCGCTATTATCGATATGGCCAGATCTGGTTGAAGAGCGCGTGTAAGGATCCAAGTCCGGTCGTATTGCAGTAGAGTGCAGCAGCCATTTGATTGAAGGCGGACGCTGTATAGTGATGGGTAGTTGAGGTGTTAGTTGTTGTAGTGGTACCCCGCTGGACAAAGGGGAACAACGCGTTGCTCTATGCCAAGAGGTCGCGTCCAAGCGGCGCTAGCACGTGACTATATACTCTCTTCCCTGACTAATCATTGCCGTCGCTATTCGAGCCTGCTCACCAATCCTTGCATTGTGGTCACACACTGGAAATTGCAGTCCAAGGCCCAAAAAACCATGTGTTTCTCGGCATGAAGAGACGTTTATCTGAATAGAGTCATCGAAAACTAGACCCGGTGCGACCGACGCAAGATTGCTGGCCGCCAATAAGTGGCGCTGACACTACAATCAGTCGACTCGAGGCAAAGCCACTCACCATGGGAGCAATTGAGGACGCAGTAGATTCCGCTGCCAAATTCATCGGTCCATTCGTTGATAAAGGCCGCAAATACAGCGGCGATGTGCCCACATTGTCGCTCATCCAGCAATCTCTTTCCCACCTTCAAGCCATCAATGCTGCCGATCTAGTTGCAGACCCAAACGCCCCTTATGACGCGTCTCTTGCAGGAGTGGTATACGGTCTCCTAGATCTCATCATCGTTCTTGCTGTCATACCACGGTTATCGCCAGGAGTAGCTTTTAGCCAGCGACCACGCTCGGTCCTGGCTGCGATTGTCACCGCATCACCTGACCACGATATGGATGCTTTGGCTGTAGTAATCGATGGCATTCTCCCGATTTTAGAGCAAAAGGGCTCCGGTATACAACCACTGCTCTCACAGAGGATTCTTCCGGACATCGTATCTGCACTCGCTGAACTGTCCTTCTCATCCTTCTCGTCCGAAGGCACCAAATCCAAGTTTTCGCCTATTTACAAAAAGATAATGGCTGAGATTCCAACGTCTCGACTTCTTCCAATCCTAACATCATTTTTACAGCAACCTCTTCCCGAGTGGCTAAAACGCATTATTTCAACGGAACTGTCCATGGTCCCGCTTCGACAACAAGGCGTCCGACATACAATTGAGTTCCTAGCGCTCTCGTACCTTTCCAAGAACTCTCACATCCCCGAGGGCGCGTCAGGCCCACAATCCCAGATTCCCATCCCACTAGAAGCCATCACCCAAGCTTCAAAGCTGCTTGTACTTCCGCCTAGTGGCATTACACCAGATGATTGGATAGAAAGACTTGCACCTCAGCTGCTCCATCTGTTGAACGGCTGCGAAGGAAAAGAACTGAGCCGAGCAGCAGGCCAAATCATTGCAGGTGGCATACTCAGCAAGAAGTCTACCGGGGCACCAGGTACTGTAGGATGGAAAATCTTCGTGGAGCCCATGTTCCATGCGATCTCTCCAAAGAACACTCAAATTTCGATTTCCGAAGATGGCAGCAGAACCGACATTGTCGTGAGAGAAGGTGATCTCAAGCCGGCACTCCGTCAACTCAACAATGTCACGTCTTCCTATTCCCACGCTGGCCTGATCAAACGCCTCGTTACCCCAATGCTACTTCCTCTATGGGCGCTTCTCAACTACGCTCAGCGCAGACCCTCACTCGACAAAGAGTGGACAGCGCTGCCGAGGTCAATCATATCACGATATGTGGAAATGGCCTGCGACGCAAAGCAGATTGACAACATGGCTCGTCATATATTTTGGGACGGCGACACTACATGGACCTTTGGGCCTGGCTCTGAAGGCGGCGTTGAAATACGGCAGCGCACAAAGGACCAGTCCGAGAACCCTACAGCAGGCATGGACGGAATTCTTGGGCAAATCGGCGACTTGGATAACCGGGTTAACTTGCTAGTGTCTCTCTTGTCGGAAGCAAGTGTCCCCGGAGATGTCGCAAGCTCTGTCTTTCTTAGTGCAACGAAGCGGTGGCTTGAACCAGCGAAGCCAGCAGCCAAGTCCCTCACGGATGAGGATTTCATCAGTGATCCTCTCTCCGCATTGGTGGATGCGAAGTTGTCTGAATCTCTGGCCAGGCGGTTCCAAGAGCATTTCGCAAAAAGCCCACAGCACATCGTTGAGCTCATGGCACAACTGATTGAGAATTTTGTTGAGGAGCACAAGAAGTCCGTGTCTAATGCAAATAATTCACGCATGTCACAACGCGCCATGCTTGGCAATATTGTGCAAAGGCAAGCTACAAAAGGGGAGAAGAACGAAGATGATGTTGTAAACGAGGACCTTGTTTCATTTGCCTTGAGTATCTTAAACACATTGGTGGCGTCGCCCGATTTCCAGAAGACGCCTTTGGTCAAGGAAATGTTGCTTGCACTTTTGCCATCATTGGCATATCTCTCAGAATATCGGAAGCAAACGCAATCGCCTATACCGTCCATGATTAGCAATTCCTCTGCCATGCTTTTTCAGCTCATCACTCCTGCCACTGCTACTTCCTCCTTCAATAAAGTCAGACTTGCGACAAATGCACCCATCGATCCCTTGGGAGAACACCGCGCTGTACTAAGGACCTACCTCGAGGAACTCCAGTCAACAGACCCGCCGAACCGTACCTGGGCTCTCAACAATATACACTCGATGCTTAATAACCCAGCTGCGTTCCCGGTCATCGACATACCATCTCTTACACATATCCTGCTTTCCTCATCGTTGGCCGATCCTGAGTCATACGTTCATCTAGCGGCAATACCTGTTCTCGCCACATTAGCAGCGCGAGTACCAAAGCCTGTTGTAGGGATCCTGGTTGATGCATTTGTGGACGTCGATGAAGGATCTTTGAAGCTCGCAAGAGGGAAGCAGACAGAGGAGAAGGAAAGGGAACTGAGGAATGCTCTGGATCTGAGACTAAGGGTTGGTGAAGTCCTCAACACCTTTGCGGGTAGCAATGCCTCGTGGGATGCGCATGCGAATGATGGAATGATGTATAGGTGCGTAAAACAAATTACAGAAGCATGCCTATTGTTATCAGGTCGACGAGGGCAACGCGTGCAGACGCTTTCAATCCGAGATGAGGTCGCAAACAGTGAGCAGAAGTTGAGGGAGGAAGGTGAGGCAGCCTGGGGTGGTCCGATACCGAATGTTTTTGAGCCTGATGGCGCGGATCCACAAGAGCAAGCAGACTACACTGCTCTGCACAAGATTATTAGTGGGTGGGAAAACACGGGAATTGAGGAAGATGTTAGAATGCGCACTTCTGCACTTAGCGTTCTGTCGACTCTGTTGGAGTATCGACTCGAGGTGCTGGGGCAGCCGTTGATTGGCGCATCGCTGCAGATGGTATTGCTCATACTAGGGATGGAGAAAGAGGATGCAAAGGCTTTGCTGCGGCGTGCCGGTGTTCTTGTTATCATGGGGCTACTACGCGGCATTGACGCGGCAATCGAGGTTGGGAAGGAAGGTGTGGTTACGCTAAACTTGAAGCAACAGCAGGAGGTAGAGCGAGTGATGAAATGGGTGAAGGATGAAGACACAGATGAACTTGTGCGAGATCACGCATCAAGTGTAGTAGAGGGGCTGGAAACGTTGAGAATGAAGGAGCTGTACAGAGTGCGAGAAAAGGGACTAAACCTCGATGGAAATCTCGGGCTAGGTAACATAAGAGGGCTTGAAATACAACCGGGAGAAGACAAGAAGAAAGGACAGAGGATGATGGTAGAGGAGATAGAATAGCTCGGAAGGGCTTGAATGATGATGGTATTCTAGACGCTTCGGTTTGGAGGCTGTCTGCTGAGTTGGCCAGCTCATGCCTACGTCGGATAGCGCCGTGGTATCTTTGGTTTGTTTGGTGGCTAGAGCACGCTGGTGGCTCAGCCGTGTAGCCGCATGTATCATAAGCTCGCCCATCCAACGCCAGGATGCTCTTGGGTGAGCGCCCACCTGTGTCGCCAGTTTAAGACGCAACGCGCATCGTGTCGTCGTTTGTTTGGCAGTTTCAGCCACTCATTGCCGTGTCTTTGCCAGTCTTTGGTTCCACATCTTCGGCCTTGCCAATCCAGAGCACGTTATTGCATCGTATAAGCACCTGTCCGAGCGTGCCTGAGCTGACGCCGTTTACAAACTCTTCCGTGTTGGATAACTGGATGTTCATGTACAGGTCGACCGAGACCAGTCTGCCCTTGTACTCGGTCTCGCCCCACTTTAACCGAACAACAATGTCCTTGTCAACTCTGTAATGGGTCAGTCCGGGCCTTGGGTAGGTCGCAGTACATGTGGGCTTCCTGGGCAAAGCGCGACGTACAAGCTCTGAAGGAGAGGTCGGGGGTTGAAAGGTGCGACTGCCTGTAAGCCATTAGCCATGCGAAACAGTGCGGGAGAATCGGGAACCGCATACCGCCATGTCTGCGACTCAGGTAGAAGCCGTTTTGGCGTGGAGAAAGGCGGGAAGGTGAGAGAATGCGACGCTGAGGTCGATTGGTGGTGAGGTGTTGGTAGGTGTGTATGCAGCACTGGTCGCGCTCTGCAGCTTTGGAAAGTTGTCGGCAAAAGGTAACGCCGATTGGTTGGTTGGTGGGCTTCTCACCGCGGGGAAGGCATGGAATGGGTTCGCGGCCATGGCCATGTACCCTCGTGTATATGCATGTAGCACACAAGGCAAAGCCATACATATGAGCTTCTCAGTATGCACGACAAGAGCGGTATTCTCCTATTGCAATTGTTTCATCACATGCATAGATTCTTGTAGATACAGCCGTGATCTGCTTTGTCCCGTCCTGTCCTGCGTGTTTCCTTCCCGCATCCAGGGCAGACTCCAGATCCGCAAACTAGCAGCGGGTGCGCTAAGATTTATCGCCATGTTCCCATCGGCTCACAGCTTTCTCCCACCCAGTCAACCGGCCATTGCATCCTCATCCCACTATCACGCCCGCTCTCCTACGCCTCATTCGTATCCCATAGGCATCTGTCACCAATTGCACCATTGCGCCTCCCACCGTGCGTCGTCTCACCCTCCTACCCGCGACTTGCTCTCTCGTCGCCCCTACACTCATCACACAGCATGCTCCGGTAGCAATGCTAGCAATTTGGTCCCGGGCAGTAGTGAACCCGGGATCCTGTAGGTGCATGTCATGCGCCTCTAACACAGTCGTCCGCGCACGCACAAATAGTCCAGCGCCCTTTCGTCGCTCGTGGCCTACACCCGGGACACCCACCTCGACTTTCTTATACACGGCCATTTTTGCTGCAGGGCTGACTGCTGATGCAAAGGCCAAAGCGGCCAGGAATAAACAATGGGAGCAAGCATTCGACAAACTGAACGAGCCCGTCGATGCTCAGCATCCTGAAAATGGTGGCTCGTCATTTGATGCCCTCCCTGAAGATCTTGACTGGGCTGCTGTGCAGAGGGCTATAGGCATGGACCTTGTTGAAGATCAAGTCTTGGAGACGCAAGAGGTTGAGTCACAGATTCGCGATTATGCAGACATGGCATGGGATGACTTACGCTTTGATTCAAGATTTCCCGGAGTCCAGCTGCTCGAATGGCCGGCGAATACAGGGCCGGATCTCGTGCGCTACAACCTTCCGCCTCAGTCACTGTGGGCACCAGATGCCTTGCGTCTTAACGCCATGCGGAGACGGCATACTCGGAAGAAATTGGCCATACAGGAGCTTTCTACTGCACTTCTTATCCATGAACTGCTACACCAAGCTAGCGTATTCCGCTTTCTGAACACTGCAAGCGACGAACTGAACAAGCTGGCACCACAGATCCTAAAAGTTGTTCGCATGGCCGAAGACGAGCGCAAAGAAGCACGTTTAGAGATTTTAGAGGCGCTTGAGAAACTCTACAAGACTCGTGTAGACAGCCCTGCTGAAAACTTTGCAACTGCCTGCATCCGGACCTATCCCCTCGCCATTCCGAGCTATTATCAGGACGCCGATGGCGACTTTTATGGCATTACAAAGCAGTTGAATGACGGTCTCAAAATCCTGCTTCGCGAAACACCCCGCGGTAACGATCGGAAGGCGGCCCTCGCCGTTGCAAGGATATGCCACAATCTCCTCATTTCCTCCGCTTCTCCGGATCTGCAGACGTTTAATACCCTGCTGGTAGGTTTTAGGCGCTGGCGTCGCAGGGAGCTAGTCGAGCGCGTCATACCTGCACTTTACGCCAACAAGATACGGCCCAATGAGATCACCTGTCGCGAGATTCTGGATCATTACGCGCTAGGAGGACAATCGGCAGCTGCCAGTTTCTCACGCTTTGTAGCCAAGATGAGGGGTTTGGAAGATGCGCTCATGCTTGCAAATCCAGATATCAGCATTAACGAGGCCAGCCAAGATCGCCTCATCCGCGTTAGCCCAGAAAAGGTCCTTCAAAAGGTTCATCCGACTCCCATGGTATTTGGTGCGCTCATAGGTGGCGTCTTGAAGTTTGCTGGTTTTGATCGAGCTCTAGACATTTATTACGAGATGAAGGCGGATGGTTGGGGCCTTGACGTGCGAGGACTAACCAGATTGTTGGGCGATTGTGTGCGCCGAGCTGACTGGGAAGGTGGTCTATATGTGTGGGAAGAAATCAACGGTATCAAGACACGCGTAAAGCATCAAGATATGGCCAAAGCATACAGTCAAATGCTCAGCTTGTGTTCCATCACTGGCAACACCATTGCCTTCAATCAGATCTTGAACGATCTAGCCAGGGGAGGGTTTGATCGCAAGCTCATCATTGATGCGGCTACACGGACGACGAGCTCAGCAAAGCGCAAGAACGAATACCTGGCCCCGGCTTGGGTTGCCGATAATGTCATGATTGCTGTGTCGCAATATGTCCAGGACGCCAAACCCTCTGGGCCGGAGGTCGCGCCGGATGTGATCGATGCTGATGACGTAGCGCTCTCTCAAGACGAGTTTGACACTTTCGGAGATATTGAGCATAATACGGCAGATACCAAAGAGGCATGGGCGTCATGGGTCGAGCATGAGTTCGGCGTGAGGCCAAAAGAGCCAGAGCCATGAGAATTCCATGGCTCCCTGTACATTATATATGTTTATACCATCAGAGCGTTAGGACGACGTTCCATGGTGACTCTGAGCATGTACGCGACAATGTGAATTATGGTCGTTTCTCTCTTCGAAAAGTCGACATTTCCCTATTACTGCAGTAGCATATTGCTGCTTGCGCAGTCTCGATCCGCGAATACGTTTCAAAATCTGCTCGCGATGCGAGCAACGTTGATGCCGTAACGTAATGGCGGTGGCGAACCGAACAAACGTTTGCAGATACCCTCCCGCAAATGTCACCCGATTGTTATCTTGCCGAGGCCGTACTTGTCCCTGATTGTCTATTTAGATTACCCGCGCTGCACCACAATCTGCAATCCCTTCCACAACTTCATCACCGAGGAAAGGAATACTTAGTGAACGTCGCCAATGCACTGGATCAGTGATGAATAACTTGGAGCTGCTATCGTTGTTTCTATTGGATTGACGTCCTCTGCCGCTGCTATCACAAGGTCGCCCATAACGCATGGCTGACACTCGAGCACCAAGCTTTCCAAAACCCCTTGGCACATCGTATCCGAAATCAACGACCTGACGTTCAGCCGGAGCTATCGAAAGCATCGCGTCGAGTCACGTCTCTCTTGCAACATTGGGCTTCGCCCACGCACAAGTGGGCTCAGATTCTCGCTTAATTGGATCGCGCAGATTCAATCTAATCAGGTGCAGATGCAGCCAAGGACAGCTGAACATGTACTACAACGAGACTATATCAGTCACACTGATAGTGAGCTGGGATGATTGGTCTTGGCCAATGCGCACCGCTCCCACAGCCGTTATCCTTACAGCATGGTGTTCCTTTCCCCGGATTCTCTTGCTATCTTTGGATCTAGACCTCTCGTTGTTTCCCTGCATATCACCACGCATCCTGCTGAACGGGAATGCATTCACCCCGTGGAGCCGGTATCTATTCCAGCAATCCGAGTCCAGAATTTCGGAATGCATCAATATTCTTTTTGCTTCCAGAACGGCTCGGCATCCGGATCTGGTTTGCGCCCAAGACATTTTCAAATCTAAACATCAGCCACATTTGAATGTCAAGGGATACGGCAGATGGCGTCTGTACCAAGGCGATTCTGCTTTACGGCCGGGGAAGCAACACCTCTCCGCAATGTACCGGTTTTAGATGAGGATGGGCCATTCTGCGCTATCGTTGATGCCGGAGAACGGTTCGCACTAGCAGTATTGAATGCGAGCCGTTTGACACCAGATGCACAGGTTGAGGCAATGGATTGGCTACAGCGAAGCTGAAGGTTGAAAGTTAGCGCAGTGAAACGGTTGTGTAGCGCCAAAGGAATACATCGGGTTTGTGGAATCACTGCACGACGTGTCACTTGGAGTCGACGCTGCTGCATCCATCCCTACCGCATGCATATTTAGGGGGTTTAGTTATTCGAGGGTACCTTGCGAGCTATGCAGACCCAATGTAGCACGGCGATACCGAATGGTTCGACATTACAGGAAGATCCTCTTAGGCAGGCAGGAGTCGAGAAAGAACACGTACGCTGTCGTCTTCGGAAGCTCGTTTTGCTTATAATAGTTATACTCCAGGTACAAGCCGGGGGCCTATCAACATCAAACCCCTGGTGTACGGGGAAGAGCGAACAATTTCATTCGGAACATCGGATCGCACATCATACGGCAGCAAAGTTTGGCGCCCAATATGTGTGGCTGTCAGAGTCTGGCTGAACAGGTCCCGTGTCTCTCTATCGGGCTAACCCAAACCCGGAAGGATAGAGTACTTTACCCAGATTGCAAGCATCTCGTATCTATGGCCTCGAACACAGCAGTCACCTCACCTGCCCCACCTGGTCAAGTACTACACGCTGCGCTATAACGAGGGATGGGCGAAGTTTGGTTCAGACCGTGTGCATAAATTGCGCCCGATGTTTCTGCTGCAATCATGCCGCCACTCACGAGGGTTAATGTGATATACTTGTATAAAACGAGGACCAGCCACTGACCAGATCTCCCTTTTTTTTTCCTTTCCTCTGCACTCGGGCGGTGAAAGTAACTCGGTTTTCGATTTCACTCTTTGTTTGACCCAATCAACCCAACAAGAAAAGAGGATAGTCAAGCGAAGAGAACGACAAAAGGAAAGAAAGGAAAGAGAAAAGATGCAGTACCGACTAGTATCCATGCTCGCCGCCGGCGTATTGGTCGCGATGAGCAACGCAGCGCCAGTTCCATCAGCCGACGTACGTCTTCGCCTATAGGAAGAAAGCTCTTGACAACACACTAACCTGCGCGCAGAATCTCTCCACCACCAACCCCCCCAACACCATCGAGCTCGGCAAGCCCTCATCAGAAATCTCCTGGGGCCGCAGCATCTCCACCCCCTCGACCCCCAATCCCGACATCATCGACATTTCTCCCCCAGCCTCGGAAATCATCTGGAGCAAATCCAAAAAGGCCCGTACTCCCACCGACGAGACTCCCGCCACCAACCCCGACGACATCGTTCTCACGCCCCCCAACTCCGAAATCATCTGGAGCAAAAAGGCCCGCCGTGCCGTCGAGCTTGGCAAGCCAAAGGACAGCTTTAACCTCGGCAATGCGAACACGGTTGTTACGTGGGGAAAGCGTGAGAGCACGACACCCGAAGATAGCATTAGCCTTGGTAAGCCGTCGACGGTTGTGACGTGGTCTTGAAGGTGAGGGCGAGTGGGGATAGAGGGCCAAGGTGGAATGGGACTTTGGTGGGGGGGGGGGGGGGTGT
>JALPSE010000056.1:73827-92658 GCA_030558545.1 Bipolaris gigantea
GCATTCTTCTTCTACTCTCTTCATCCCAAATGGAGGCCTATGAGTCCATGCGTGCAGTGATGAGTCTGTCCAATGCGTAGGCAGGTCACGATGGCGATTCCGGGCCTCGTAACGATGAGACTGCGCGACGCTGTTCTGGATGCGGAAGCGGGCGGGCGGTACAACGTCGCGTCGCGGACAGTTTCCCTTCTTTCCCTTTTGACCGATTTATTCAGCGGTCCTTTTGCCTCAAGACCATACGAGCATATCATTAAGTGGAAGCATGTCTTTTCTATCTCTTGACAAATACAAGCACCGCAAACCTATTTCTACACAGAAGAGGAAACCGACCAGAAATCCAAACCCATCCAAGCAAGCCGGGGACTGGACTTAGCCCTTGCGATACCAGTTCTTCTTGGGATCCTGCATACACGCACCCATGGTAACAGCGCGAAGACCCTGATCGTAGAGATAATCCAACATATAGCCCGTCAAGCTCTCAGCCGTAAGCTCGTGAATATCATGAGCGATAGCGAGCCTGCTATCAGTGAGCGAATCGATTCCTTGCTTAAATTTCTCCTTTGAAACTTCCATCTTCTTAGGCGTGAGGTTGTTGTAGTCTATTGTTTTGCGTTAAAATCCACTATTTTCATTTTTCTCTGAAAAAAAGGGAGAGATAAAAACTTACCGTCAGTGTCGAGATCAAAGTATGCAATAACGTAGCCCAGATCCGCCATGACTTTCTGACACTGGCCGTTGCACGACGAGTAGGGCGGACGCATGTAGGTGGGAAAGCGGCCGATGATGTTGCGGATTGCCATTTCGTTCTTGACCATTTGGTCGTAGATTTGTTCACGGCTGATGGCGGAGAGATTCTGGTGGCTCCATGTGTGTGACGCGATTTGGTGGCCGTTGTCGTACATCTTCTGCACAACGCCAGCCCACTGTTGGTCAATGGCGCCCTTCCCGAGATTGTTGCCAGTGACGAAGAATGTTGCATGGCCTCCTCTTTTCTCAAATTGCGCCATGATGGATTCCGTGTAGTCGAAAGGTCCGTCGTCGTACGTGATGGCTACTGTACCGGGCGCTTTGCAGGCGTAGATGCCTCCTCCACCGTAGGGGATGCTGCCAAGGTTGGTCCGGGAAACGTTGCGTGTGCTTGTTCCAGATGGGGTCTTGTTGGCATCGCATCCAGGGCCGTAGTTGAACAGACAGTCGGGTGCTCTGCAGTGATCTTTTGTAGTTCCGCAGTAGCCGGTTGCTGAGCAGCAATCGTTTCCGGCACATTTTTTCTTGCCATTTGCTGGACCACAGCGTTCGACACCCTGCCTCGTCTCAAGGGCAGGCGCAGAATGGGCAGCATTAGCAGCCTGGAGGCGAGCAAAAGGGTTTCTAGCGCGCAGTTCTTTTGGCACACCAAAGGTCCTGGGCATGCCTTCCATGCCGGCTCCATGAGCAGCGGCGAATTGCCCGGTCAATGAGGCGGCAACGACGTACAAGAAACGCATTCTGTCAGAGCAAAGGTTTCAAATGCAGTGTTGCTTTTAGACAGGTACAACGAAAAGGTAAAAAGGAATTTTGCAGATTAGTTATTGCTCAAGGCGAGGGCTAGAAGAGTAAAAAGCCTAGTTGCGTGCAGGAAGGAGGGAGGAGGACAGGGGGGTCATCTTAAGTAGAAGAGAAAAGGATAGGTGATGTGCATGAATGCTGATGGTAGTGGCGCGACTTGAGGGGCGGAATTCAGGGTACCCGTAAGCAGTGGAATAGATACTGTTGAGGATCAAGACAGCTCGCCCTAGCGAGACCTTGGCCCAGGGAGGATGATGAGTTGCATATGCTCATTCAACGATCCCATGGCGGTTTGCATCTTTGTTTGTTTTTCGAGGCAAGCTCTTGAAAATCTGTAGAGTACAAATTGGTACAATGGGATAAGATTTGCTCATGGTACAGGTGCTTGGAGTGAACTGTTGTCAGCAGCCAAGACGACTAGGCTTGGTGGTGATATGTCGTCACGATCAATCGCCTATTCTACCAGATGTCGACAAGTGTATATGCATGTTGACGATCAAGTTGGCGCTGTGAGCTCTCCTGGTATAGCAGCCAACCAAGTTATTGTGTACTCGTTGACTGGTTGTTGGAGTACTGTACGATTTCTTCTGAACGAAAAGAATATACTAGTAGGATATATAATTAATAAGGTATGCTGAGGAAGAAGGCGAGAGAAGGAACAGGTGGTACGAGAGTAAAGAGTATGAGAATTGAGCAGTTGAACCATGGTGCGCGTACAGCAGGCGAGTATGTACACAAGTATAGAAGTACTGACCGCGACAAGGCCTATCGAGTATGGGCGGCAAGGCAAGACTGGACAGAGGTCCAACAATGACGAGCTAGTGGATGGAATGCATCCGTCTGACTGCCTGTGCGCCGTATTGGACGTGCAGAAGAAACGTCATTGGGCGGGCGCGTTCCGGACGGCGCCAATGCGCCGAAATGTAATCGTGGGTAGATTTGCGCGTGTATGACTAGATATAGATCCTGGGTCCACAACGTGTCAGACCTTTGTTTGTCATGTCACTCGACTCCACCACGACCGGCCAAGGACGCTGGCCGGGTTGCTGGCTCGGTGGGCAGCAGCAAGTTGGCGGGTGCTTGGAAGCAATATTGGCCTAGGGGCTCAGGATGCTATTTCGGGCGTGGAACTGGCATTGGCGTGTGCCAGAGGCCGAGTGGAGCACAGGGGGAGGGGGGTGCGGGATCGTGGCTGGTGAGTTTCCCAAAAGGAATCTGTCCGATGACCTTTTGTTTTAGCACAAATTTCGGACGGTTGTTGTTGTTGTTGTACTTACAAATACGAGTCTTGCCAACACGACCATGCCTCTTGGATTTACCGATAGCTCACAGGCCATGGCCAGACCCAGCGAGCGGACTGGCGCGAAAGGGAAACAAAACCGCCACTCGAATCAACCACGCCAGCCAACCGTACACTGAAACGCGCGCGTCGTTTATTTAATAAAGCGCGCTCTAGGAATATAGGTGTTGCCGGAAACAGGCTAAGCCAGGTCGGCGAGGGGCGCGTGTACATCCGTATCCGTTGAACCCCTCGTCCCAAACCAGGGTGGCGTGCAACAGAAGACGATTGCAGAGGGAAAGAGGATTGTTTTGTAGTCGCCTTTCTCTTTCACTAACCTCTCTGGCTGTTCCGTTTCTTCACCGTCGTCGTCGTCGTCGTCGTCGTCGTCGTCATGTCGTCGAAGGGTGTGATGGTGGTGGTTTGGTAGCTGCGCCTCATGGCGTCGGGATTTGAGGGAAAAGCCAGTCACACACAGTCACGCACACACAAAACACAGAGTAGCCCTGTCCAGCCTGTCGGGTGGCGCCTCCGAGGCTCCACTGCGCCTCTCTCTTACCCTTTTTATCAATACTTCTTATACTAATAACACCTCAACCTCTACTCATCGTGCCTCTTTGTTCGTGGGTTCCTCTCTGCGTCGTCAGTATTCTTCTGTACGGTACCGCATTTATTCGAGCAATCCGTCTGTCTTCCTTGACGTTTCTATTTTCGGCATATTCCCTACTAATGTTGATTCACTCTTCTACTACCTCTACTCTAATTTCCTAGTCCGTCGTCCACTTGACTGTTCTTCTTCGCCATACCCACACTGTACCTTTTTTCCTCAGCTACGCCTCTACGGAAGCCAAAAGCACCTTGTTCCCTCTCTCACCATGTCTCGTCTCCCACCCCTCGGAGCCCTGCTCCTCCCTCTGACCGCTCTGCTTGCCTCGCCCACTCACGCCACCAGCCCTTATACCAGCAGCATGAGCGAAACACCCAAAGACAACAACGCAGACTGTGACTGCTACATGGTTTCCTCCGGTGCCGAATCCAAAAACCCATCCTACTTCCAATACTACCGCTTCTACGATTTCCGCAATCTCCCCGGCGCACTCGACCAGTCCCCCCCAGCAATCAACGAGTCGCAAAACGCCGCACAACTACCCCCATGGCAACCCGACCTCTTCAACAGCGACGCCTGGAACTTCGACTGGGGCATCCAAAACTGGAGCAAAGACGCAACCTCCGACTTCCCCGTCCCACTCACAAACTCGCCCGCAAACGTCTACCTTGGAACCGAGCAATCCACCTCGTACCTAGCACTGCGTACCACACGCGCACAATCGCACCAAACAGCCGCGGAAATGGAGAACCAGCAAAAGAACCTCATGCACGCCTCGCTGCGCATGTACGGCCGCGTGCAGGGCGCCGCCGGCGCAGTCGCAGGCTTCTTCACCTTCTTCGACGACGCAAACGAGTCGGACATTGAGATTCTGACCAACGACCCCAAGGACAAGATCCGGTATACCAACCAGCCTTCGGTCGATCGCGGAGGCAATGAAATCGCCGCCGCCTCGCTCGACCCGACAAACTTGCCCCGCTGGGACGACTGGCACACGCACCGCATCGACTGGCTGCCAAAGCAGAGCTACTGGTTCCTCAACGGGGAACAGGTGGCGCAGAATAGCTATTCGGTGCCGCGCAAGCCCAGCTTCCTCGTGCTCAACATGTGGAGTGATGGGGGGGAGTGGAGCGGGAATATGAGTGTCGGGGACAGTGCCGAGTTTCATATCCAGTGGATTGATATGGCGTTCAACACTAGTGGGCCGTATGCAGGCGAGCAGCAGGGCAACGACAAGAGGAATGTGAAGCGGAACAAAGACAGCTGCAAGACGGTGTGCAGGATTGATGGCGTGAAACAGGTCGGCACTCCAGAGGTTGCGTATGTTGGCAGTGCAGTGACTTCCAGCGTGTCGTGGCGTCTAATGGTCGGAGTCGTGGGCGTGGTGTCTGTTTTCATTAGCCTGTAAGAAATACAACATTAAGAAGGGGACCCATGGTCACGCAAGACCGGATTCTGTAAAAGGCATCCATTTCATACGCCCTTTCTACCATCTCAAACCCATCCAGAAAATAAAACAAACATTGCATGGGTAGCCTTGCGAACTACTCGTTTAAAGAAAAAACACAATCATCCATGCCCAAATATCGTACACTACACGCTATGCACAGCATCACACAAAGTGAGCCATGTCTTCAGTCCTCTCTCAACTAACCACCGGGGTATTCAACGGCCTCTCCTCGTCCATTCGTCGCGGCGAAATAAAAAAGAAAGGGCGGCAACAATGCCAGCGGATATAGGTATATATACATTGACATGAGAGCATGTCAACCTCCCCTCCCCTCATTCTTCCGCCCTCGTGTCGTTTCTCGTCATCGTCATCGTCGTCTATCTCGTTTTCATATGCGACACACTCGTCCTTTTCTTCTATGGAAAAACCGCCCGCCGCCTTCTTCTTACAAGAAATATTCGCCACGACCTCCACGGCCTGCAGGAACCGCACGCTTGTGATCGGGAACGGCCGAGAAAATTTGGAATTCGGGCTTGAGGTCTTCGCCTAGGTTCATAATGGAGGCAACGTTGCCGCAGCGGTAACAGTAGTTTGGCGCCGACCACACCGTTACGACATCCTTGTCCTTGAAGTGGTATTTGTAGCCTTCATTGACTAGCTGATGGGCTCGCGCAATAAGCTGCAGGCCGTTGACATGGTTGAACTAGGCAAGAATTAGCTGGTGAAAGATTTCAAAAAAAAGTCACGTGTCGATTATACCTCTGAAGAGACCTTGTCTCCAAAAAGCCAACCCGCGCCTCGAGGCGAGACTGCCCATGTGTCCACCTCTTCAGGATCACTCCAGACAAGATCGCAAAAGGCACCCTCGTGGGGGATTTCTTGGGCGCGGGCGACAACACGAATCTGGTCCAGTGTTCGAATCTCTGGACTCAGTCCACCATGAACACAGAGAACTTTTCCGTCGACAATGGCAGCAAGGGCCAGGAAGTCGAAGACTTGACAGCAGGCTTTCCATACCGAGGCATTGCCATACTTGGTCTGACATTCTTCGTAGAAGCCGTAGACTTGAGTGATTTGTCTCGATTCGTGGTTTCCGCGTACTAGCGTCACACGATCTGGAAATCTGGGGCGGGGAAGTCAGCACGGCCATGCGTCATGGTCTCTGGTTAGGCAGGCTTACTTTGCCTTGAGGCACATGAGAAGGGTAAAGGTCTCGAGGCTAAAGTAGCCGCGGTCAACAAAATCGCCGAGGAAGATGAAGTTTTGCTGGCCATTTCCGCCAACGGTGTTCTTGCTCGAGTCGGCGTCCGAAGTGGAGCCAAAGCTGCGGCGGTCGTTAACGCTCCGGCTGCGGCCGCGCTCTTCCTCGTCGTCGTCATCGGCATCCTCGTCACCGTCGCCGCCCGGAGGACTGGCGGGGCCCGTGTAGTTTGGGTCGCGCTGGAACCTGCGCTTCATCTTGCGCTTAACCTTTGGGTCTGTGATGCTCGTGGGGGGCTCGAGGTCGGCCGGGTTGATTGTGCTGGGAATGGTGACTGGCTGGGTGAGGGGCGCCGTGGGCGTGTCGCTGGGCATGCCGCCGGCAACACGGAAGAGCTCGAGAAGGTCGTAGAACTGGCCGTGAATGTCTCCGCATACCGTAACGGGGGTGCGGACAGGCTGGATGTTTGACTCTGGGAAGGGGCGGCGTGTTAATGGCATGGAGGACGAGGCGCGGCCGCGGCGTATTCACCTTCCATCAGGCACTCCTTGACAATCTCGCAGAGGCGCTTCATGTCGGCCTCGGGCAGGTACTTGCATTGCTTGGCCTGCTCGAGCCATTCGTCGGGGCCCGCGCCCTTTGCCAGGCGAGCAGGGCCTGGCTGGGGGACGTCGTGGTCTTTGCCCATGGCGGGGTAGCGAGAGAGGGGGCGTGTGTGTATGTGTGTATATATATGAGGGCTGTAGATTTGTGTGGCGGGTGGGTAGGCGCGAGGGCGTGGGTGGGCGTATAGAGATAGAGGAGGTATGTGGGTGTGTGGGTGAATGTACTACGCAGGGCAGGGCAGGGCAGGGCAGGGCAGGGCAGGGCAGAGGTTCGGGCTCGGAGGCTCGGGGCATGCGTGCGTGGGGCTGAGATGAGATGGGGCAGCGGGTAGCGGCCAGGCGGGCGGCTCTGCCCTCCAAGCCTGGCGCCGCCGCTGCCTCAACTTCGACAAGACTGCAGCAGCCGCGCAGTGCTACGGCCCACGACGACTACCCATACCCCATCGCCGCTACACTACGCATACATACAACAAGAAAGCTGCCACTGCCATCCCCTGCCGCCGTCCTTCCTGCCTATTCGACACCCAATGTCCGCTCGCACCACCCGCCCCTCTCCCCTCCTCCACCATCACCACTACCACGGCCGCCATCACCACCTCGCTCCTCCACCGCTACAGCCACCACACTCGCCATAAGCACCCCGATCTCTGTAGTCACGCCGACTCGCCCCAAGCAGTCCCAGGCACTGCCATGGCCCCTCCACCCCCCAGCGCCGGCGTCCTGCCCGTCGCCCTGCTTCAGAAATCACAAACACCCCATACGCCCCGCGGCCAGAAGCCCCCGCAGCCTCGCCTCAAGCTCATTTGTCGTCGCCTACCCCCAGGCCTGACAAAGCAAGAGTTTATCCAGGTCCTGGGCGACGACTGGAAGCTGGGCGCCGGCAGGATCGACTGGCTCAACTACCGCAAGGGCAAAGTCTCCACCGACGCCGCAAAGCCCTCGAAGCCTGCCCGCGCCTACCTGCACGTCACCAAGCCCGACCACGTAAAGGCCCTCGGCGACCATGTCCGCGCCCTCTCCTTCCACGACGCTGCAAAGTCGTGGCAGGACCCCGTGCTCGTCGGCCCCCCTACGCTTGAGTATGCTCCTTACCCCAAGATGCCTGGTGGCCGCCGTCGCAACGACAACCGTCAGGGCACCATCGACCAGGACCAGGAGTTCAAGGACTTTCTCGAGAGTCTCACCAACCCCATCACCAAGCCCCCTGCCCCGGAAAGCGAAGCCCCCAAGGACAAGGTCAAGACGACGCCTCTGATCGAGGCACTCCGTGAGAAAAAGGCAAACAGGGACAAGCCAAATGCAAAGCCTAACCGACAGACTCGAGCCGAGGCCAAGGAGGATGCTTCAGAGCGCGCTGAAAAGAAGATTTTGACAAAATCGACAAAGGAGAATGCCCCCACCGCGACCGACAAGACCCGCCGTTCAAACAAGACCGACAAGGCCCAAGCCACCAAGGATGCTGTCAAGATACTCAACAAGGAAGCCGCCTCTTCCAAGACATCTGCTGCTGCCACCCCGGCCGACAAGACCTCTGCAAGTCCAGTCCCCGAGCGCAAGCGTGGAAACGTCGCACTTGCAAAGTCGATGCTCCAGCGCGACCTTGGAGTAGCACCCGCCCCCAACCGTCGTCGTGGTACCAAGCGTGAGGTTACGTCAGCTACACCAGACGCTGCTCCACCAGTCAAGGAAACAAAGCCATCCTACGACAAAGCCAAGGACGCTGCCATTACGCCTCCAGCCGTATCCGCTACCCCAGACAAGTCTGCCCACTCAAACAGAAAGGAACGCCCAACCCGTGCCGAACGACGTGCATTCAAGGCGAATCAGGGCGACAAGGCTAATGATAAGGCTTCGACTGCCGAAGCCAAGTCACAGACGCCAGCAAAGACACCTGCCCCTCAGATTCTTAAGAAGTCTCAGCCTGCTCAGACGCAAACAACACCAAAAGGACCAGCCGCCTCACGAGCCCCATCGTCGGAGCCTGCTGGTACTAGACACAGCCCTGCTTCCGCGCAACCGCAGGCTCCTCCCGCCAAGGCAGACAATACCCCGACGCCTGCCGCCAACAACACCTCAAAAGCTGCTCCAGCACATTCCACCCCAGCGCCCACCAGCAAACAAGCCTTTCTCAAGCATGCCAACCCCAGCCAGGGCATCACCGAGCCCCTCATTGAGGAAGCCATGAAGCTCTTTGGCGCCATTGAAAAGGTCGAAATTGACAAGCGCAAGGGCTTCGCCTACGTCGACTTTACTGAGCCTCAAGGTCTTCAGAAAGCCATGGCTGCGAGCCCAATCAAGATTGCTCAGGGTGCTGTCCAAGTACTCGAGCGCAAGGAAAAGGTGGTTAGGAACCCTCGCTTCAATGGTCCCACTCCACCAGGCCCTGCCCGTGGCGGAGGTCGCACCAACTTTGCTCCTCGTGGAGGACGGGGTGGCCGTGGCGCTGCAAGAGGTGGAGGTCAGGTTAACACCAATGCCGCTCCAAGTGCTGGCGACTCTGCCCCTACCGTTCCTCCGCCTGGCCCTGCCCCCGTCGCAACATGAAAAGAGGGATGTTATTCCTCTTGTGGAAGCAAACACCGACGCTGGATGTCGCACAAAGACGATGGAGAATGTAACTTGATCAACGTTTATGGTTGCGGCAACCCACAATCTTACCACGACATACGAGTACTGTATCACTCTTCAATCGTCTGGCATAGCAGCCTGTCATCGATAGCAGCCACGTCAACATATCTGACTTGGCCAAGTGCATCACCATATAGTTGCACACAACACACATCATCATGCAGCAAATGGGTAGAAGCTGAACATGGACTTCTACCACTAATCATGGTACCTCAATAAGACAAGTGGGGGTGGCGTCTAAAGAAGGGATTACTATAGATATGATTGATGAAACCTTCTATCCGATTGTACCCCTCAAAGGGGACTCACAGTAATCACATCAAGCTATATACAATTTTCTCCATCATCTGGCTTAGTGCTCCTCTGCTATGAACTTCTTGGTCAACCTTTCCACCATTTGTGCATGAGCCACCTGTCTAGCCCGGGGAGCCTTGGACTTGGGGACGAGATAAGAGCACTCCTGGAGATTCTGTCCTCTGTTTCCAATGACCGCGAACCGGTCCCATGCACTTGCAAAGGCATCGGCCCATGGCGCTGTTGACCTTGCGAAGACGGCCCATGATCTGCAAGTCTATGACTCAACGCTAGTTGGCTGTTGTACTATTGCATCAAAATGGATTGATTACATGCAGAATACGCACCTCGGCCACGCTGGACATGAACCGATCGCTTCGAAGGCTATAAGGCGCAGCGCCGGCCGTCGTCTCTGTGCAATACCCAATGTCGCAAATACCCGGCGTCGGGTCGGGTGGTGTGTTGGCTCTCGCGGGATCATCCTCGACCTGGATCGCTATGCCGTGTGCTCCCAGTAACGCAGCCACTTCTCGAGGAGGGAATCCTCTCCGCGCGAACACGCTTAGTATCTTCTGGGCCGTGTTTCTGCTCCCCGCCAGTCCGTTTGCTGCTGCAAGCACCCACACTGCCTCCCAGCGCCTGGGCCTTTGGGCCAAGCGTGCGAGGCGAAACGTCCATGGCGGAGATGTGCGTTGCCGCGAGGTCGAAGAGGGTGTCGGCCGCAGCAGGGCGCATCTTGAGTCTGGAGTGCTTAGGATTTTCGTTTGGGTAAATGTGTGGCGAAATGTCGTGCGTTGTTTCGACTGACGCGCATGCAGTAAAGAAATGTGAAGCAGAGAGTGTGTGCGTGAGAGAGAGTTCTGAATAGAAACATCACATCTGCAAAGACTGTAGCCGCATTGCCGTGATTTCTTGGTTGTTTTTCTTTTCGACAATGGAACCCTCGATGCTTCTACCCACCAACACATCCCCGTCTCATGTCTCCCCTTTACGCAATCGTCCAAAACTTTAGTTACGAAGAACAAGGCTGGGGAGGTCAAGGTCTGGTCGAGGGGAAGAAAAGTCCGCTACGATTCTACGGACACATCTCTTCGGGATGGTAGTCATGAACTTTTTTTTTTCCCTTGCGAACTCGACATGTCGTTCCCCTCGGTTTCCTGCATCGTTGGTAAGCCGACTGTATCCCTGCGCTTCCATCTCTCGATCTCAATGAGGGGCGCAAGGACAGGGAGATGGGAGAAGTCACGAGCATAGTAGCGATATGTTCGCACCCCGTCTTTCGTTTTGATCATAAGACACGAGATGGTGGAGAATGGACATGTATCTCCCCCCCACTCTGTACTGCGCTTAGTTTCCTTTCCATGCGCCACGGCTGCCTCCGTCTCCTATGCACATGACCGTCTCACGGCATGTCTGCTCCTTCTTAAAAAGCCGCAGAATTCGTAGCCCACGATGGGTGCGGTTGCCATCGTGCAAGCTCTCGCCCCTTGCGATGGGCACTCGGACGGTTCGTTCAGGGCACACCTCTTACAGGATCCAACGAGGGACGGTCCCTTTGCGAGCGGTGTGAAGAGGTTAGTTTCATTACGCTTCATCGCTAGATGCTGTCTGTAGATGGAGTCAAGGGGACCGGTCGGGCTCTTGTACATGTGTACAGCGTGAGGCGGGTGAGCGTGAGAGGATTCTGTCGCGAGCGAAGCCAGCTCCCGATTGCACGAGTCGGAATGCTTTCACGCACGTGATCCGAGTGGAAGATCCATCCGCTTGAGTATACGCTCGACATTTGTAACACGGCTGTTGCTGGACAGTCTCCTCGCGGTCGAGACAGATGTGCCAAGTGGAGCCCGGCAGCAAGTCTCTGACATGACTGTGCATGAAGAGGACAGCCGAACACAAGAGAATGTCGCGAACCTTGCGTACACATGGGAATTTTATTCTACGGCCGTACACGAAGGCTACCGAGGAATCGTTCCGCCAGGTACTCACCCTCTCAGCTATTTGGCCAGGCCACTTTGGTAAGCTTTCCTTTTCCACGACGGGACGTCGCGAAAAAACATACATACGAGCTTGGAATACGCATGTTAGCGACGGCGTTGCGCTACGTGGGTAGAGTAGATTGGGACTCGTCGCCGCCAGGCCTCTAGGACAGCGCTTTGGACGGAGAGCTGGAGGTAAAGTGAGTTGGCAAGACTTCAGGGCACAGCGGCAGAGCCGCGAATCGTAGATGGGAATGTGTTTCCTTGTATGGTACTGAGCGTGATGATGGAACAAATCGGCTTAGACCGCGATGAATGTCTGAGGTGTTGGAGAGGCATGGAAATGCCATGCGGGCTAGGCAAAGGAATCCTTGTCCGGCTTGAAAAGTCGTTATTCATTCATGCACACGATGAAAAGTATCATGCACGGCATGGCCATTTTTTCCTGGAGAGCGACACGAGGGCAGAGTTTGAATATTTTCATATTCCTAAGTAATATTTACCACGCTCATAAGCATAAAAGCTGACGGCCACCATGGGCACAACTTTGACATAACCAATCGTAAGGCCAACAAAAAAGCCCTTGTATCCTCTTTCCAGATAAATCCTTCGTGTCACTTCAGGCATGCTCAGTCGATGGCCATCACCGACGACGCCGCCGACTTGCATGCGCCGCCGAATCACTTCAAGCGGATACGAGACAGTCTGGGAGACGAAGCCAGCAATGCCTCCAGTGGTGAGCTCAGCCCAGTAGCGGAGCTGGGCGGGCTTATGCGTCGAAGTACCTGTTTCTTCGCGCGAGGTATTGGGCAGGGTGGTGTAAGGGGCGAGTAAGGGTACGCGCATCAAATCAGACATGAGGTCATGGGCCAGAAACGAGGCGCCGGCATAGGGTATCATGCCGAGTAGAGTGGGGGTGAAGCCGCGGAAGAAGTTTGGAAGGCCGGAGCGTGGGGTGACGGTATCGACGAGGTGCGTAGCAGTTGCGGTGATTGGGTTTTCTGGCCGGTGGATGCGGGGGGCCTGCTCCGAGTAGATTTTGCGGACAATGGTGGCCAGGCTACTTCGTGCGTTTTCGTTGGTCTCAAAGGCCAGGCGCACGCGGATGACTTCGAGCGGGTATGTCAAAAAGACGCTCATCATGCCGGCTAAGCTACCCGAGACAAAGCGGCGGACGGGTGTCTCCTGCGCCTTGTTCTTAATGACACGGGCGCGTATCTGCTCGTAAGCGAGAAACTTGACGCCTGCGTAGGGGAAGATGCGCAAAAGGGTAGCCGAGTGGCCCTTGAACAGACCTCGCACTCCGGCGGTGGCGTAGATGTCGCGCATGGCCTCGGGGAAGCCGGCCCAGGAGCCTGTGTATTTAGCAAACTGAGGGTTGCGCGTCTGGAATAGGATCTTGACGCGGTCGAGGGGGCCTACGACCGTCTTGGCCTGTCATGTGCACGTTAGCAGATGCCACAGAGAGTCGGAGACACAGAGCCAGAGGAACATACCGCACATCCCGCAAAGCCACCGGCCAGCCCGCTCTTGATGACATACTCGGTGCTCTTCTTGTCCGTCTTCCTCTTTTCCGTAGTATTCATATTCGTCTGCTCGTCCCTCGGCGGTGGCGGAGCGGCTTCATGGCGGGAGATGATGGAGGTTGCGCGGGAGGGTTGCGCGGCAGTCATTGTCATGATATTCGGCGTGTTTCCGTCATGGCCGAGGAGGTGCGTGGACATTCCAAACGGGCGTGAATGGGCTACCGCGACATGAGGGGGTGATTGTGGTCAAGGATAGGCAGGGCGTGATTAGTAGAAAAGCGGGCGTTGCTGTGTGGTGCGCATGCTTTGGCCACGGCAATGACGTTGCCGAGGCTGCTCTGCCTTCTCCGGCCGCCCAGGCACTCGACGCTCCACATCCGACCCGACGCTACCCATCGGATATGTTTTCCACACAACCACCACATGCCTCGCCCACCGCGCAGTCGGCCCCTCACGTGCCAGACCCCATCATCTTTCAGAATGCCGACGCAGACATCACTCTGGTTGACCTAGCTGCGTCTATCGTGGCTGCCCAAGGCGACCGCTCTGACGTGCTCTTGTCGACTGCGCCTCTAGAAGCGCCCATCCAGCTCAAACAAGACTACCAGCCCAAGACACAGAAATCACAGGCAAAAGTAGCAAACGTCCACGATGGCGACAGCGTGCAGCAGAATGGAAATGATTTGCAGTCCCTCTATCTCGATGATTCTGGATATAAGCTCCTTGTTGAGCATGCACTCGCCCAAATCCGTGCACACGTCTCCGGGCCATGGTGCATGCGCCGTCAACTCATGACCCAGAGGTCTCCGTGTGCACAAGACGAGGCCATGGATCCGGACGGGCCTACAGAAAAGAATCTGGAGTCGCGTATGCGAGAGTGGGCCTCACGCAGCCAAGCCGAACAAGACGGCATGGCTTTCAATCTGCAGCAGATGATGGCTTCGCTCGGTGCAGCATCGGAGCCCGCAGGTTCGGCTGCAGTCACAGACAGATGCATCTTGTCGTACCGGCATGCATCTGAGATTGAGAGTAATACACAGGCGGCCGATAACGTTACCCAAGAGACACAGACGCTACCATGGACATGTACCTTTCACAACCCCAACCACCACTCACTCGAAGCCACAATCACTGACAGAAGGCTGCAATCTGCATCCTCGGCCCAAGACTACCATTTCACCATCCCGCCGCGGGCCACGCTCTTTTTGAGCGACTTGACTGCCTCGGATGCCTTGCGTTCATCGTTTCGTCGACTCACAGACGAGTACTGCCTTGCACGGCATTTCGACCTTGTACTCCTCGACCCGCCGTGGCCCAACCGGTCGGCCAAGCGCAAAGGCGCCTACGAGCAGGTCGGGGGCATGCCGTACCTCAAGCGCATGCTGCTCAACATGCATCTCGACATGTACCTGGAACACAATGCACTGGTGGGCGTTTGGGTCACCAACAAGCCATGGTTAAAACATCACGTGCTCGGCCCCGGCGGCCTGTTCGAGGCGTGGAACGTGGGACTCATGGAAGAATGGATCTGGATCAAGACGACAACCAAAGGCGAGCCCATGTTTGACATTGACAGCCCCATGCGTAAGCCTTACGAGATCTTGCTGCTGGGTCGTGCAGCACCCAACTCGTGGACGCGCATGGCACATGCGCCCGTGGTCAAGCGCAGAGTCGTTGCCGCCGTGCCGGACGTACATTCACGCAAGCCTTGTCTCAAGGCCTTGCTCGAACCCTACTTGGTGGACCCGGCCGACTACACTGCACTCGAGCTGTTTTCTCGCTACCTGGTCAGCGGCTGGACATCGTGGGGAAACGAGGTGCTCAAGTATAACTGGGACGGCTACTGGGTCAAGGCTACAAGTGCAGAGAACTGAAGACGATTCAGACCTGTAGAGTCGGCAACCCGTCCGTCCTCACTTTGGAGAGGATTTCTTTTTTGCTTCTTCTTCGAGGTGTCCGTGTAGAAAATACGTGTACTCTGAAAACACACACACACATATACACACGTGTGCATGCATATGCTTGCCCTGTATCGTCACTCTTCCTCCCCCTCCCCCTTTTCTTTTCTTTTCTCCTTCTTCTCTCCATCTTCCCAGGCGCCCTGACCAACAAGTCCACTATGACGAAACCAGACCCCAGAAACGGACCCTTTTGCTGCGTGCATGTCGTGTGAGCGTTTTTTTTCTTCCGGGATTCTTGTCGCAAAGCAAATACCCATACCCACACCCACACACCCTGTTCCCACACAGACGCCCTTTGCCCCCGCAGTGGAGATACATGCCATGATCGCAACCGTCTTGACCGCACAGCCGCTGGATGCCATGCATGCATGTCCCCACGCACGTCTGGCGACACGGGGGAGAAGAAGAAAAGATACGTCATAGCGGGGACTGGGAGACAGACGGCATGTCGGCCGCGGGGCGTAGTTTGCGGGGTGAATAGGGCCGAGGCCAACGATAGGGGGGGGGGAACGGGGCGAGAGAGGGAGAGAGAGAGGGAGCGGGTGTAGGGTGGAAGAGGGAGCAAAACATGGAGGAGAAAATGGCTTGGGAAATTGGCATGGCTCCGAACTTTGGAGCGGATTACTCTTTTCTTTTCTTGTCTCGCCGAATGCGAATGGGGGAAAAGGGGGAGTTTGTCTGCTACTCTTTATCCTATTGCGGTATACCGGGTGGTAGTATGTTTGGGGTAAATCGAGTGGAATAAGCTGTATGACATGACGTCAGCCGCCCTCCCCCCTTTCTCTCCCCTCTTATCGCTTTCTCTTTCTCTCTCTTTTGTCCCTGATTCATGTAGCATCTCTAGTATTTGGGGAGTTGCGCGCAACTGGTTGGCACGAGAGAGGGCATGAGGGGGGAAAAAGGAAAGGGAGCGGGAAGAGAGCCGGGGACATGGAGAATAGGAAATAGGTAGACGTGTGCGACTATGCATCCGGCAGTATGACATGACCTCGTACCGTTCCAGCCATAGTAAGCCGGGTGCGGGTGCGGGTACACTCTCTGTGCTTTCTGGTCCGATCCTCCCCGCCGCCACTCTTCCCCGCCGAGAGATTGGACTGCCACGGTGTCGGATCTGTATGTATACATGCTTTTGTCCTGGGCGGGCGTGTGGGTAGCGAGAGGCCGGTTAGCGAGCGGCGCAACGTCCGTGGGGACCATGGCGGACAAGATGCAGGAAAGGACACATCCAAGCATGTGAATAGAGGAGGAATACTAGTCCAGTCCAGGGCCTGTTGGACCCTTTATTACTCGGGTATCACCCAGGAACAGGAAAAAAGAAAGGAAAATGGCCGTCTTACGCGAGCAAGCACACGCAGAGGACTGATGATTGCAAATATAGGCTCTGCAGAATCCCATGTTTTTTTTTTCGTGCAACGTGCCTTTTTTCCAGCGCAACAAGCTTAGGTTGGTAGCGTTGGACAACCAAGAACAAGGTAAACAAAGGTTGCTGGTAGGTAAGTATGACTCCTCGCTCCCCCCCCCTTGTTGAACAACCACGATGACTACCATTGTGCTCACGCGCCTCACCTGGAATGCTGACTCCCCTAGCAAATGCCACATCATCCCCTCAACAGTTGAAGCTACCAGGATCGGGAGAATCGTAATCCTGAATCTAATATATGTGTGTGTATTTCATTGTTTATGCGCCACAAGCGGGAATGTCACAGACCGCATGCTGCTGCTGCTGCTGCTACTGCTGTTGCCGCCCGACTAATGCATTACACAGCTGCACGCTGCATGCCTTGCCTTGACCTTGCGTTTCGAGATAACAAAATAACATGGCGGTGACTCACCGCTCCCAATGCTTTCCCGCTGCGGGCCTAACCGAGCACTCGTTTTTTTTGATATTTTTTTGCTCTTGTTTTTCGATGTGTAGAGACTTTGTTTTGGGAACAGGCTTGCATGTATGCAATCGATCGATCGATCGGCTTCTGGGGGAGTTTGGCTGTGTTGTCTCTTTCCCTTACCGATGAGCCGGTGCTGCGATACTTTGCTTCTTTTCATGGTGCGGCAGAGGAAGAGGGGTTCGCTTTGGCGCAAGATGCAAAGCCAAGCATGTTTTGTTCTGGTGATAGACACTTACACTGGTTCGTGGCGAGGGGTATTTGTATGTGGGGGGTGGGATTGGGGGTTGTTGACCGTCGATCCTCGTCTTTACGGATGGTTTGAGAGGCAACAATGCATCCCGCATGTACTGGGGTAGGCTTCCGGGTGCGAGTGAGCTGCCTACGGCGGCAAAGACGACAAGTCAAAAATGGCCTGTGGCAAAGGCGAGTGCGGAGAAGGTGAGCACCTGGACTGGTGGGCATTGTTGGTAGCAAGTGTTTTGCCGTGGCATCTAGTAGGAGCATTGCATTCCTACAGACTACGCGCGTGCACATGCTCGTTCACGGTAGTAATTCTCCGTGTGTAACCACCGGGTAAATGTCAGAGTGAGTGTAGGTGTATGCAGCCTAGACTCGGCTCCGCCCGTTTGTTGTGCCGCCATAGACAGGTAGGGCAGCAGCGGCTGCCTATCGATGCCGTGGGCGGTTCTACTTCCCAGATAGGAAAGTAGATGAGCACCGCGTGGGGTTGCCATGAATTCGCTAAAGGGCCGGATGACGTGCTTTCTTCTGGCGCACCCGGCGTTGTTTTCCTCTGTGTTTTTGCGAAAGAAAATTGCCAAATGAAATATGGTGTGGGAGCCTGGTTGGTTCAAGCTGGTGTCCACCCGAGGGGGTGGATGGGAGGCAGGACAGCTAGTAGGATGCAAATGCATCAAGACGAACAGCAGCGTGCAACCGCAGCTCCACAGCCACAGCACCCGGCCGGTTTTCGCCAGTGGCTGTGGGCCAATTAGTGGGCAGCCACATGAGTCGCAGCGTGGCCAACGAAAACTTGTCGGAAGAGGGAGACGCAGGCCTTTGCACGTGTGGCCACATCGGAGGCCGAGTTTTTCCCAGTCGGCACCAAGGCAGGGACTTTTCATCGGCCCACCTGTCGGCCTTTGATGATGCACTCTGGTCCACTCGCGTGCGCGTCCTTGCCGGAGGCCAAGTGGGGAGTGGACAGAAACTTCAGACACGCGCGCGGACTGCATGTTCTGCAGCACGGAGCCATGTCGGCATAATTGCGACGGAGAGCGGCGGGCAGCGTCATGGCATGCCTGAAGGGGAGGAGGAGAGGGGCATGGAGAGACGACGGGCTGCGGCAGAGTTACCCTGTTGGCTGATGAGCCTGATGCGGGAGCTGGAGTTTGAGTTTGCTGGGGGGGAAGGAGAAGAAGGCGCAGACCCTGCATTTGCTTCTGCTTCGGTTGTCGCGGTCGGCGTCTGCATGCGGCTCCCGAAATCCGAAACTCAAAACGGAGGCATAAGTCCCGCAGCAGGACACAGACAGATAGGAGACGGGGAGGCGAGGAGATGAGGAGACGAGGAGACAAGGAGACAAGGAGACGAGGCACAAGGTTTGGTTTGCCCTTTTGGCCGCACCTTCCAAACATAGACGCCGCACTACGCGCACCAGATGCGCGAGGTGTGGCAGGCAACGTGGCAGAAGGGCCAATCTATGGGAGGAGCAGTGGTAGCTCTAGTAGCTCTACACAGTAGAATACTGTGTAGGTTCAAGCCGGCGAAGCAGCCTTGGGTCCCAGACTGCTCTCATGGCAATTTGGTGTGTGTGTGTGTGTGTGTGTGTGTGTGTGTGTGCATGCATGCAAGTATTTGTGGGCGCTCG
>JALPSE010000057.1:0-17095 GCA_030558545.1 Bipolaris gigantea
TTCGGGGGGGGGGGTGGTTTATGATTCTTGCTAAGTTGGTTCTAGGTCTAGTAGTGAGCTGTACAGTAGAAAAACGGCCTGTTGGAGACCTGTGCCTTTTTATCATGGTTATTGGAGATTTTATTCGTATAGAGAGGGTTTCGTGTGTGTGTGATGGGATTGGGTAGGTCACGGAAGGGAGTTGTGTGATGGATTTCTTTCCAAGTCAATGAGGGGGGAGCGCACGGCATGCAGTTGTTTCTTTATGAATTTATTGGAAGGGAGTTTGTGGTTGAGGCAGCTGTGAGTTGGAAGAATGGGGCAGTGTAAGATGCACAATGCAGTGTCGAGAATTTGTTTATCTATGGTGATTGCGATTGTCGATGCTTCACTGTCACCCTCCTTCTGTTGCTGATGCATCACAGTATTGGGGAAATGGGTAGAGACAGGAAAATGGAAATGTCAGGGAGATGACTCTCCTGGGACCGCAATACCCGGATGACAACTATGCCCTACCTAAATCCACATCACAGCCTTATGATTGTACAGGGGTTTGTAAATTTTACAAATCATGAAGCAATCTTGAAGATAGAATTCTATTCGCGTAAGTATTTCCCATACATTCCGAGAAAGCAATATTATGTTGGTGGCGTAGTTATACTGTCGTGGTAGTGGCAGATTATATCCGGCTATTTCGGAAGCCCGAGAGGATGGCAAGTAGTACTACTGTTTTCGCCAAGTCTGTCTCAACGACACCATGGTGCATATGTCACGGTTTGATATCCGTACCAGCATCGAAACCGCAATAATGCCCCACAGAGCAGACGTCATTTCATCTTGCAACGTGTGACTTGGATGCATAGCCTGGAACCTGGAGGGGCAAAAAGTAGCCCCTCGCTGTGAATCTGCCAAGAGAGATGTTGGTGTAGCAGATGATGGTAGCCCCTCGAACTGGTAAAACTCCACACAGGACAAAGTCCAGCAACTGGACGGTCAGCTGCGCAAATTTATGCAGACTATTTCTGCACACCCCTAAATTTGTACGTACACTGGGATCTCGGATGCGTTATTCCTTTCCAGGGTGATGAAGTGTGCATGTAGACTCAGTAGGTGTAGACTTTGTTTGGGTCAAAGCGTTTCAGGTAGTATGTTAGCGCATCCTTGTGTAGTCTAGAAGCACATGAGCCGCATTACTCCATTGCTGGCGGAAGAAGGGTAAAAAAAAACAAAGTCAATGCTTCACTGCTCTCAAGCCAACCAGTTGGCATGAGGCGATGCCAGTGGAGGATGCGTAAAAGCAAGCGCAATGCTCGTTGCTTCTTCTGAATCACTCTAAGAAACGCCATGTATATGGAGAATGCCACATTTCAAAGGGTCGCCTCCAAGAGAGCATTTGTGTTTGGTGGTGGTGCTGGTGGGATTGAGTGCGACTCTTCGGCCACCGAAACGTATGTCCTCAAGCATTCCGGGTTTGAGTTGCCACTACACAATAAAGACTACAGACATAGTCCGACGTGGTTAGCCTCGAGACGGCTTCCTGTAATCTGCCGGTTCTGCTGACAGGCGGGGGGCGGAAGGGGGAGTGGCCTGGGCTCCGAGTGCCGACGCTGATGCGTGAAACAGTGGCTATCGATAAGAAGTAGGCTTCCGTGGCTGCTTGCCTTGGACCATGTGGTGAATTGCTCATTTCTTGGTGGCGCGTGACCTGGTATGCCGAGCGGGTGCCACGCGCGTCACCGTAGCCAAGTGCCTATACTTGGGGCCTGGAGTCCCAGGTGCTAATCTCGGAAAATGCGTGGGCGTCAAAGTGGTCGCATAGAATGCAGAAGATGACAACGACGAAGAAGGAGGATAGTAGCATCGCAGGCTAGGGCGCTACGGACCAATCACACGGGTGCGCTCACGTGTTATGCTGCGGCGTAGCGTGAGCAGCACAGCCAATCAAGTCCTGCAAGCCACCCGGCCTGAAACGCAGCCTGCGCACTGCTACCAAACCTCGCCCCACCCACCACTGCCACCAAATCCCATCTTTCTCGATGCGCTGTATCGGGCTCGCGTTCACCTATCGTCGGATCGCCCAAGCTTTGCTTCGGTGCACTTGCGTGTACCCAGTCCCCATCTTCATGCTGGCCACCTACGCGTCACCGTCCTTCTCGTCGTGCCATGCTGGCCGCTGCATCCACCCCCCAACGCACTCTCTGACGCTGCGGGCAGCTCGTACGCCCTTGGTTATTTCTCTGTGCAACTTGACCCCGGACAGACCCGCAATTCGGCACGGAAGCAGGACAAAAGGTTAGTTGCCGTGTTCGTGTTGTAGATCAACGGCTCGCCTTGCCTTCCAACGCCTTAATTACTCCTCTTAACGTATAGGATGCACGCCCAGTGCAGCCGCCTAGTTACGAACTACTCATCTTACCACAAGAGTCTGGCCCTTGCGCCACCAAAAAAAATTTGTGCCCAATGCTGCCAGGTATGCGCGCTACGCCGCCAGTGCGTTGTGGGACCAGTCAACCCATGGCTGGCGGCTATAGTAGTGGAGATCGGCGTTGAAACGCTGTCCCAAGACCCAAACATCTTCAGCTGCAGGCACAGAGTGTCGTCTGCAGCGTCGCGTGCGGTGGCGCCTTGTTTCGATCCCTCACATGTCTCCTTCTCCATTGGCTCTGATCGCTTCTGTCCCTTTGGGTCGGAGATTTTGGACCATATTTGACCATGTTGCCCGTCTGGAATAAAGGTACATGGTTGCGCGAGCCTAATCACTTCTCACACACCCCTCCTATCTTGTATCTTCACTTCACTTCTCTTGTCTATTTTTTTCTTCTGTTTTTTTTATTTCTTTGCTCTGCTTGTCTGGAACACGCTGTGCGGACTTCACTACACGGTCATTTCATTGAACAATAGTAACATTGTTGTTCCAGAGGTGAAGAGGTCTACAAAGCACATGACCTTACACATTGTTCCATCGCGTACCAAACCTCACTTCACTTATTTTACCCCTGCATTTCTTCCCAAGTAACCTCTTCACTCTGCAATCTTCTTGTTCTCTCGAGACACAATCACCGAGTAACTTCATCCACACATACACATATCACAATGCCTTCTGTACGGAAAACCATCGTTGCGGCACTCGCCGCCTTTCCCGTAGTCCACTCTCACAGTTGGGGAGAGCAACTCCGTAACATCGATGAAAGCGGCAAATATGTCGGCGCCTATGGCTACCCGCGAGGCATGGTCGACCGGGGTCAGAAAGGCCCCGATGGCAAGGATACAGACAACTCCATGACTTGGAGGATGCCCGAGTCCAACATCGAGGGCAAGGTCTTCATCGATGCCGACCAACTACTCTGTGCGCCAATGCAGCGAGAGCAACAACAATCGTCGGAGAAGTTCCCACGCCTCAAAACTGTGCCTGGTGGCTTCGTCGCCATCCGCTACCAGGAGAACGGTCACGTCACACTTCCACAAAACAACCCCGAAAAGCCAGAAAATGGCGGCACCGTCTACGTCTATGGCACAAAAGAGCCAAAGACGGATGAAAAGCTTTTCGACGTCCTTCAGTGGACGCAGGATGGACAGGGTGGTGACAAGCGCGGGGTTTTGCTAGCCATGAACGACTACGATGACGGCCGCTGCTACTTGAACAACGAGACCCCCGTCGCCATGGAACGCAAGGTATCCAACCCCGCCTACATGGCCAATACACCAGAGACTGGCCCTGCCAACTCAGTCATGTACTGCGAAACGGACGTGAGGCTCCCGGACGACGTCGAGCTTGACAAGGCCTACACTTTGTACTGGGTGTGGCAGTGGACTTCTTTGCCTGGAAAGACACCGGGTCTCGACAAGGGCAAGGACGAGTATTATAGTACCTGTATCGACGTCGACGTTGCATCTCCCAACGTCGCAATGCAGGCTCTCGACTACGCTGACATGTCCGAATACGCAATGGGCCAACAGGATGCTGTTAGCACCGCTGTCAGCAACTGGAGCGCGCGAACTGCACTTTACAACGAGATGCCTTTGGAGCGCGAGATGGGCCCTGTTACCTCGCTTCTTTCAGGAGGAGGCGACTCTGATGGTGGCCTCCCTTCTGCAACAGGCACCGCTCTTCCCTCTATTCCTACCGGTGGACCACCCTTCTCCAACAGCACTCGCTCCGCCGCTCCGACTACATCTGCGATTGCAATCCCAACTCTCAGTACCCCTTCTGGTGCCGTACCTACCTCTTCTGAGCCTGGCAAAGACGGCGTTCTCGTCGTCACAACCACCGTCATGGTCACTGTTACCGCACCTGCTGCCACCCAGCCTACTGCGCCAGTAGTCACTTCTCCTCCAGCGTCAGTCCGCAGCATCTACCACATGAACGGTGCCAAGTTCCGAGGATTGATTTGAGAATCATCTCCATCCATGTACCGAACGGCTCTGACCTTCTCTTTTTTTCATAACGTCTTCATGCCTTTCCTTTGTATATCCACCACACCCTTTTCTTCTGTGGCAGGCCACAGTTTAAATCTGGTACGACGATGATAACACACGATCAATGATGTACAGGCGAACTCTCCTTGTTTGAACTTTTTACACAGCGTCGGCGTTTTTTATGTCATCTTACTTTCAGTTCTGCGATATGGTTTTAGTTGATACCCCTTTGCATACTTTCTTTGGCGTTTTTCATCTTGGGAATCTTATCAAGGGATGCCCGGCATGTTCGTTCTATGCTCACCTCGAATAGGAGGAAAATGGTTACCTCTTGGTTTTGTATATCCAATGCTATACACTATTTCTAGAATTAAGACTTATTTAACATACTTTGCACCTCTACATACCTCTAAGGAAGGCCACTACTAATACTCATCTCAGTAGTCTTGCCTACGCTATTTCACTATAGCACTGACGAGACGCTTTATATTTTCTGCAAGTTCTAGTTTCAAAACTACATCACTACTTAGATTCCAATCACTGGCTCTAGCTCTCCTATCCTACTCGTTTTCGGATCTCCTAGATCTACATAGCCAGAACCAAAAATACCACCTGCTTACCTCACCTTCTTCGCAGCCTTGTCAACCGACAAATCCCCTGCATCACTCTGCAGCAATGCTAGCGTGAACAAGCCCGTCAGCGACAACCAAATGTTGCCCCACACGCCAATTCCCATGCTGGTGTTGTAATGGCTCGGCAACTTATAGTGCTGATATGCCCCAATACCCGTCGCAACGTGATGAAAGATGGTCGCTGCCGTAATGGCTTTGGCGTACGGCACCGACGAAAACTTTTTCGCTGGCTCTGCAGTAAAGGGGACGGCGTTGGTGAGGGAAACTAGGACTAGAGCGAGTGTAATGAGGCACCAGCCATCGTTGCGCACGTTGTATGTTTCAAGGTCGTTGGGTGCGAGGTTTAGTTGTGAGGGGGGACGGAACCCTTGGGGTAGTGTTAGTTTGGTGTGGATTGGGAGGGTTTGGCTGAAAGGGGTGGGTAGGGTTGCAGACGTACATCCGATTACCATGATCGGGTCGTATACACGACACAAGCCACGCAGGCCGTACCAGAATGCTGTGCCGTACGCATATGCGTGGAAGACCTGGTACGACTGTCAGGCCATTTCTGTTCCGGAACACGTATCACAGTATGCTTTCTCAGGTGGATAAATACATACGGTCGAGTTCATGGAAGGCATGGTTGTTAATGAAGGCTCGAATCGATTTTGCACGTTGAAAAGCGCAAGTGTACAAGTTCAACTAGTTAATTCCGATTTCCCAGATACTCCTCCTCCGCCCGTCCTTTTTAAATCATGTTTACTGGCGACCAACTTCCCAGTCCAACATGCATGCTCAGCGACGTCATGATGAGAGATCCATCGGCTCCATCGGTGTCACTCGTGGGTGATTGTAAAGCCAGCAGCCGCGTAGAGGGGGTGTTCCCCGCATAATCCGATCCAAGCGAGATGATCGTGCAGATTGTCGATTCGATGCGATCGCGCTTGGTTGTTTTTGGAGAGAGGGGGGCTTGTAGATTTTCCGCTCAGTGGCTAATTGCCGGATGGTGTCGGGAGGCAGATCTACTACAGATCTGAAGGCGCCGTGCTGTGGAAGATTGCGCAGCCAGCCATAGTGTAGTGTAGCGTAGTGTAGTATGATGCATAGTTTTGAGATACTCAGGACGAAGATATCTGCAGGTGGATGTGTCTCTGTTTCAACTTGCCAGATCGGAGGGTGATAGCTCGAAGCTGAAGACGTTCAGTAGCATGATGACGACATGGTATTTCTTATCTTATCAGCCAAGCTGCCCTCACCAAATTGCTTTTGTTTTCTCAGCGCAACATCCTCGGAGCCTACGCCTTCCCGTGTCATGAGCATGGAATTGCACCCTCAACACGGGAGACGGTGACTACATCCTGTTCATCTCGGCCCTTTAACCCCATCATGATGCCATGACGACTGGATTGGTTTAGATGGCACGTCTCATCCACTTGTCGCACACACAGTACTACCTATCCACTGCAACGACTCCATTAACAATCGGTTTCAATCAGCCGGTTATGGCGACATTTACTTCCATTCTCGGATGCAAAAAACAGAGAATAGCGTAAAGACAGGCTGGAAATGCCTGACATGACAACGATGGGAACGCGAAAATGCCTTGCGGGATCCCCTCGACACATCCAGCTGCGAGACTCACAGAGAAGAGAAGTTGTGATGGAAGAGATGAAGGGTATTCAATCAAAAGTGGGATGGTATGTGTATTGATCGGAACATGGAGCAATGCTGACAAGTCATCTTCAGCAGTTCGGTCCGTGGTCAACTACACGCGAATCAATCCACCAAATTAATGCGCAAACACGAGAACAGGAGGGGCCCATCTGCTTAAACAATCACTCTGTTAATAGAACGCGTGAGTGACAAATTATCGATAAGAGCATGGGTGTCGTGTTGCAGCGTTTCGAATCAACGGCCAAGAATCTGGTTTTTGCCCTCATCACACCAGAGACGTCTTGGTAACTATGGCGATGGACATATCCACATGGTCGTCAATCAATGCAATCGCAGAGCGCATTGCGAATTCTGATCGCATACGTGGTTTTCTGCCACTACCTCCACACATTGACGACGCCCTACGACGCCCTGTCGGAACATACGCACATCGGCGATTCAGCATAAACACACAATCTTGATTTAGCCTTGAACGGTTTCGTCCGCCCAAATCAGAGAGATTTCTTTATTTGGATACCGTTGGACACCTCAGGAATTTTACACCTGCAGCCAATCACACCTTAGCGGGTACATGGCATGGCGTGTTTCAGAATTTGGCTCGGCTCTACAGGGATCTACTATGTAAGGATATAAAAACTGGGTCGCCACTCGAAAATCAGGGGTATACGCTCGGCGACGGGGGCAAAAGATACGCATACGCGAACAGGAGGATGGGAAAATCGCTTGTTGCACAACGCATGCGCGTGGATTGATTTGGCGAAAAGAGCTGGCCACAGGCTTCAGCCATAAAGTGGGATGTGTGGGTGGGGATAACTCAACGGTGCTAATTGACGGTAGGACGCGCTCAATTTTAAGTGGATGGCCTATGATGTCGAGCCCCATTCTAGAATCCGTGCCATGAATAAGGAGATATGCAGTGGTGTGGCTTACTAGTATCAGTAGGCTGGGTCGAATCCTCTTGGGGCAATGATTTGGCTTGGCCCCATCGCTCCATCCTTCCTTCCACTCGTCTTGGTTTGCGAATCACTCATTTTTCTTAACAGCCTCTGCCTCGTCATATTCGACGATTTCCGTTCTTTACTTCACATTCTTTTGAGTCTTTTGGTACTGCGTACCGCACTACATTCATTTCACTGCGCAAGCCCGTAGCTGCAGCCTCATTCCTTACCTTTTGGTGAAATCTACCTCCAATCGTTTTCTATTGTTTTTCGTTATTGTTCTAATCAATATGATACCACCAAATTTTGCCAACGCTATTACCGTCGTTCTTCAATCCGCAGCGATTGCTTCTCAGCCACCAGCACCAGCACCTGCCACCCTACTCGCTACAGCCCCACGTGCCGCAGGGTCCCTGAAAGCCAGCTTTCCTGACCCAAATCTAGCCCTGTTTCCCCAACCATTTTGGTGGTGGCAGTCGGGTTGTGCCGTCGATGCGCTGCTTACCTATACCGATGTGACCGGAGACCGCCAATACGAACCACTACTCGAACAAACCATTCTCAGCCAAGCGACACCAACCAATGACTTCCTCACAATCGACGCCACCGGCAACGACGACCAGACATGGTGGGCCCTTGCTGCTGCAACAGCAGCTGAGCTCAAATTCCCTGAGCCCCAAGGAAGAGTACCATGGATCGAGCTTGCGCGCAATGTCTTTGCGCAGCAGAGAGAACGATGGGGCAACGAGAAGAAAGGAGCAGCAGGATGCAAAGGCGGTCTAGGCTGGAAGATTGCCAAGGGCGATGGAAACGATGGCTTCTTCTACAAGAACAGCATCTCCAACGGCCTGATGTTCCAACTTGCTGCGCGTCTGGGAAACCTATCAACAGTCACCAACGAAACTGCCGCCAGGGAGGCTCAAGAGTGGGCGGAGAAGGTGTACGACTGGAGTCTGCATGTGGGGCTTGTGAGCGATCAGTTCGACGTGTTTGACGGCACCGACGAGAAAAACGGATGTGCGGATCTGAACCACAACCAGTGGAGCTACAACGTCGGCGTATACATGTACGGCAGCGCAGTCATGGCGGCACAGACTGGCGACGCGAAATGGGTTCAGAGGACAAGAGGCTTTATCCAATCCGCAAACCGCACCTTTGTGAATCACGAGACAGGGGCGCTGTGGGAAGAAAGGTGCGAGGGGAAAGAGGGAGACGAGGCCTGCAATACCGATCAAGTCTCGTTCAAGGGGTTGCTAGCCAGGTGGCTGGGTGCGACGGCGGAGATACTGCCCGAAGTCCGTCTGGAAGCAAAAGCCATTGTCAGTCGGGCTGCAACGGCGTTGCTCGATAGCAAGACGGAGGGTCTTGGCCCGATTGACTCGTTCAATTCTGTAGAGATTCTCGTTGCTAGTCTCAAAACACAGGGAGTAAAGGGAGAGGTTGGCATGATGAGCCCGCGAAGCACAAGCAGGGCACGAAGGGGGGTTGCATAAGCTTTCAAAGGTAATCTGGAGGTTGTCCAATCTATTCCATCCTAGACTTGGAGCCAAGCGTCTGTCATCATGATACTGCGCATTGTGTGATGAGCGTGCAACTACGGATGCCTATGCCAAGACACTTACGAAGTAGTGGCGTAGACAGCATCAATCCTAGGCCTAGGAACTCTTGCAGTAAATCTACGTAACCCACGAGTCGCACGCCTGGTCGTAAGGATTCAAGGCATCAAACCGCCCAATAGCAGGCTCCCTTTCATGTATCCTTCCGACACTCATGCAGGTACGTGTGCTGAAGCGACGCTCATGCGCCAGTCTCGAGCCAGCGGGTCGGCTGTGTTGCTCAGCAGGTACCACGCAGCGAAGCCAGCGTCTTTGCATTCTCCCAAGCGACACTGTCGCGATCTTTGGGCCCGCGTGAGCTGCCCTTGTTGGAGGAGGCGTGTGCATGCGAACTTGCGCAGCTCGACTCGGCTTTGGTATGCGTAGCGAGGGGAAAGCTGGCTGTTTTCTTATACACTCTGCCAGGAGTATACGTTGCACCGTTCGCTAGCCCAGCAATGCCGTTTCTGTTGATGGTGGGTTTGGACCGTCGCCTCGTGCTACGCTTCTCTTCGTCATCGCCCTTTGGCAATGGTCCATGCATGAGGGCAATGATGTCAGCGTCACGCTCATAGTGTGTGAAAGATGAGAAGGAGAGAGCCGAGCAGAGTGTTGGTGCCGGTGAAGTGATGGTCGTCGTGGTGTTCGATGGGGGAAAATGGACTGGTGCTTGTGGAATGATGGCCGTCGTCTCGATGGGCGGTGGAGAAGGATGGGCAGGTGGGTCCATGAGCTTCCTGTACTGAGCTGGACCGTTGCGAGGATTGTTAGCTATATAGTAACCAGGAAAACTTGGATATATACATATATGGTGCTTACCGGGCTCAGTGACTGCGTCGCTCGGTGGCTTCAAGGCTTCGTTACCCGTGTCAGGAGCATTGCCGATGACATCCTCCTGGTCTTTCGCGCAATGTACCGTCTTCCTGCGCTTCTTGACACGAGCTTGGTGTTCTTTGTCTGCTTGACGGCCGCTCTTGATCCATGCTCCGCGGTTGGCGTTCGCAACGGTATTGGACAACGTGCTCCGGTACACCTTGTGAGGTGCACCGATGATGTTCCACGCTTTTTCGTTCTTCTATAATGGCATTAGGAATTTGGGCTGGCATTATATCGACCAGACCGAACACACCATGAGGTTAACAGCGACGTTCTTGGATGTCTGTAGTAACCGTCAGCATGCCGTTTGTCGTATACAAACGAGTATCGTACCCTGAGAACAGTGCAGATCCAGTCGATACGCTGCTCGAATGTCCACTCTTGGGTTTGACCGATGTAGTCAATCAGGTTTTTGTCGTAAATCGGAACCCGGAAGCCATCGGTGTGTATAGATTTGACCATCCGCTACGTAGCATGATCGGTAAACATTTTGTATGGTTTCAGAGTCGTTAGATAACTTACCACAACATGCCAAGCACACGCCTCAATCGCCCAGTCCTGGTAGTACGACGCTTTGCCTGGGGTTAGACGTTTGCGGTAAGCATTCTCTGCGGTATCCTTGGCCATGGATATGTCTTTGAAAGCCAACAGGAGCTTCCTGACTACATTCTGATGATCTTTGTCAGTCTCTGGGATAGTGCTGTCAAGTACTGGGGCACGCCACTGGACATCGTTCATAGCAGCCTCTGCGTCAGCCATATTCTGGAAGTATAGGCCATTGACTTCAACAAGACGTTTGTCGAGGCATGCAGAGGTGGGAGGCTTGGGTCGACAAGTAGGCTTCAAGCAGTGGCTTGGGCTTGTCGGGGGTTTCTCGTTGAAATTGGAAAGGGCATTATCTGAATGAGACTGTATAGCAGGCCGTGAAGGCAAGGTGTCGGTAGGCATCGTGCAATCCGCCTTGTTGAGGGTATCCTCGACCAAGGCCCAATCGATATCTTTGTCTGGCATGATGCGACTGTCGCTGGTGGATAGAGAAACTAGCCTGTTAATATCACAAAGGTTAGCCCGCGTCTTTCCGGTCATCATCCAGAATCCAAGGCTCTAAAGGTTCGATTGCGGGTTCTGCGGGTTCGTCAGTAGGTAGTGTAAAGAATGGGATAGAGGCTGGGATCGAAATAGATATACTCCCCAGAGGCGGAGTGAATAGAGGTTTTGGGAGGTGAGATCGGAGACGCGTGATACCTTTACCTCGAGGTTGCAACAAGAGGTTTGAGTGAATTGGATATCGCATGATAGCAGCAAACGCTACAATGTCACTATGCGCCCCTCCAGTGGAGCACAGTGATCAGCCGGGCTGTTGCCCTGTTTTGGCGTTTGAACACGCTGCAATGGAAGGAGTTTTATATCAGACCTTATAGGATTGTCGTATATGAGGCTCACCTGAGTTTTGTAGGGAAACATGGAAGTTTAGTGAATGCGGTTGCTTGCTCAAATGGCAGAGCAGTATGATCGATGTGTTGGTAGACATATGTATACGACGTAGTCCTTCTTCGCATTGCTGATGTTACCCTTTGATCCAGTCCAGTATATGAACTCGCGGGTGCTGTATATATTGAACCTGTCGTTCAATCTGGTTGGATAGTCGTCTTATGCGGCCGACCAACGACGGTATATATATGTCGAAAATATTAGTTCGTATGCGCAAACAGTTGCTTGAAGTATCCTCCATTCGTATCAGATACTGGAGACAATCCAGTATATAACGAGAGCATGGTAGGTGGTTGTGGGCAGTGGAGAGGTTGTTTCCTATGCCGAAACTGATGATTTCGTGGGAAGCAAATTCGACAGGTAAATATACCTGTAGGGAAGCCGATTCGAAACGGGGTGAAAATATCGATGGCGATCACTGATTGTTCATTATCAAGATCATTGTGAGGTAATCGAAGTGATTCAAGACTTAGTTTTCGCTGTGTAGGCCACTGCAAAGGTGCTACAATGTTGTGATTCTCACTAGCAGGCATAGATGAAATAGATGCGCTACTCAAAACACCATGTGAAGATGCCAAAAGTGCTCTTTTCCAGAATCACGTATCGGTTCTTGGTCGGCAGTTGCTTTTGGTATAGAGAATACGTAGGATAGCTCAAAGACACTTTAATCCCGATTTAGTCATCATACTCGAAAAATACCTTACAAAGCGTATATATTCCAAGTGTAGGCATACAAGCGTCTCAGCATGATTCCACCCTTGATAACAAATCGCATTCCCAGACCCTCGCAACGTACGTATTTGCATGCCAAGCGCCCCCCCCCTACCATGCGTATATGTATCCGGTAGCTTTCCCCACCCCGTAATAAAGATATCCTAGTATTGCTCGTGAACTCGCTGATCAGGATCCTGCTATACGTGGAACTCACCTCTGCCACAACGCTTAGACGGATGCTCTGTTCCGGTATTCGGAATTACTTTAAGCGAATCTACATACTATACGCTCGCGGCCCTTTTCTCAGAGGGACAGTGCAGCAGTAGAAGACGCACCCTATTGGGAACTATGTATGTTCTTAGCCCCAACAAAGGGATCCTAGATTTTGCCAGGGACCCCGGAAGTAGCCACGTTATGACAAAGTGCACATGAGATAGATTAAATGAATGGCGTGAAAAAAAAAGACGACGTGGGGTGCTCGCTAGGCTAATACTCAACTAAGCTGCCAAGACCTCGCTCAAAACGTGCATGAGTGAGTATTCCACCGTCCGCAGCGGGAGCTAAATGGTATTCGGGCCTTGTTGAGACGCGCAATGTTGTAATGCAGGCTGGACAAACTAGTAAGATATCGGCTGTTCGTTGCAGACAAAGATACTCAAGGAAATTGAGCTTTAGCAAATCAAGACGAAGCAAAGCTGACTTGTTTTGGTGGTTGAATAAAAAAACATGCACAGCATGTATTAATATATGCTGAGAAAGAAATAGTATATACACTAAGAATCCAAAGTTCCAACCACGCAGACCACCTGTCTCAAAATGTCCAGTTCTCACATGTATGCTACAAACGCCAAAAATCAAGCGTCTAGCAAGTCTTGATGGCGGAAGCGGTGTACTTGCAGTTGGCGGAAGGACCCTTGGAGACGGAGGAAGGCTCGTTTCCGGGGGTGGTACCCTTGAACTCCTCGCAGATGGTCTTGACGGAGGTGGCGCAGGTGTTGGTGATGGTGGAGCTGTCGCCGAAGTTGGGGTTGATGCCAGTCAGGACCTTTCCGTTGTAGGCTTTGACGTTCTTGACGACAACGTTACGAGCGACGCTGTTCTTGCAGTTACCGCAGGCACGGTAGAGCTTGCCGAAATCAACGACGGCTGGAAGTAGTTAGTATTTGTAACTCTGGGTGATTAGGAGGTTGGGGAGGACTTACTGAAGCCGTCAAGGGTAACGGTACCCTTTCCGTTGTGCTGAACGACCTTGTCAGAGGCAGCCTGGGCACCTCCGCCACTGACTAGCGCGTTACCGTCACCCTTGAGAGTCAGAGCATCCTCACAAACGTCGACCCACCAGACGTTCTAGTTCAAGTTAGCTAATCATGATTGCACAGAATAGACAGACATCTTACCTCGATAGTGCAGGAACCCTCGCAGTGGACACCTTCGATCTGGTCCTTTCCAATGATAGCGTTCTTGAGAGTACCACCGTTCTTGATGGTGAAGACGGCGTCCTTGTCGCCACCCTCAGCCTGACCCGTGCAGCTGGCACCACGGCCATAGGTCTTCATGCCACCATCGAAGGTGCCACTGACGGACTGAGCAGCCTTAAGGGTAACGGATCCCTTGGAGGCGGGAATGGGGAGAGTGGCGCGCTTGGCAAGGGCGAAGGCATCGTTGGGGGAGGGGCCGGCAGGGCCGGCGGCGACGAGGCCAGAAGCGGCGGCGATGACGGCGATGGAAAACTTCATTTTGAGGGAGAGTTTGGTGGTTTAGAATGCTTTGGAAAAAGTGGTATATGACAGGGATGGAAGCGAGTCGAAGATGTAGAGAGCGTGGTATGCGTCAAGCAAATGAAGGACTGAATGGATTTGCTGTTGGATGCCCTCTTCTTCATGGGGTGTTTGCTGCACTTATACTCGTTTCACTGCCGCTCCCGCTCTCCAGCAGTTGCTCCGAAGGCGCTCCAGGTACAGACGGTGGAATGTCTCCCCAGTGGGCATCGTGACCAAAGCGCAGCGCGTCATGCGTCTGAATCAAAGAGCGTGGGGAGGTGCTTTGATTGGAGGCCGCGCCTCACATATGGCACCTGTTTCGTGGAAGGTAGGGCATCATGGCAAGTCAAGTTGATTTGGGCTAGAAACAGACTGCCGCACCGACGCTAGCCCGTGGAAAGATGCCAAGCTGTGTGGTGAAACCGTAAACAGGTCCACATGGATCCATCCCACTTCATCTGCGACGCCAAGGCGTGCGCCAATTTCCGCTCTCCAGATAGAACGGCTGCCCAGTAAGGCAATTTTCCTCCACCTCCTCATGGTTGAATCACACGTCGTTCGCGGCTCAGGCCACGGGACGGGTCGTTGCGCTAGAACGCACACTTAATCAAGTGAATATTATTCCGCTACTCCTCACTCTCTCCCTCTCCATGGTGGTGCTCCGGTCGAGACCATGTTCATTTAAGCTCACCGCTACGCAGTGTATCTTGGCCTAGCGGACCGTGTATTCCACGTGGGGCAGACGATGGGGTTTCTACCTCTGCTCTTTCAATCCTGCACCATCTCACCCATGCCTTTGTGCGACTAGTGAGGCTTCCTGCGGGTACGTGCGGTACGCTGTAACTGAATGACTGATTCCACGCCGGATTCTGGAATGTCTTCCGGTGGGTCCAGATTCTTGTCTTGTGCTTGGCGCAATGCTGCAATGCCATGCAATTATAGATTGGTGGCTGGAGTTGCATAGGAAAATCTGTTTCCACCTACGGGCTTAAGGCGTTTCATCAGCAGTAGCTATGTTTCTCAATGTTGGGGTGTTGCGGTGTGTCAGCTTTCAGGGCCGCGTGGCATGGAATTGTTATTCAGAAGGGCCAAATAGTAGTAGACAGATCAACCATTGAGATGATAGTTAGATATGGCCGAGGTGGTTTTGCGGCAATAGGATGTCAAGGAGGTGGCGTTTCGGATACTCAAGGAGTCAGATCTGTCATCCGAGACCCGTGCGCCTTCCATTGTGGAGCTTCACGTGACAAGCATATCAAGGAGATTCCCAAGTTCTACAAGCCGCTGTCAACACTGGGCACATTCTGGAATTACAAGGCTTCTCGTTCGGTTATCTGGCTTTAGCATGCATGTGACCTCATTTTATCGGGGATCTTGTGTTCTATTATCAAGGTTCCCTATTCTTGAATTCCAGTGTACCCTGTACTCAACACGTCTCACCGACATGCTCGTCACTTCCGTAGGCGCATGCAGCTACCCGAAAGCTGTGGGCAATAGGAACCCGCCCTGCCAAGCAGAGTCCTGGTAAATGCTACACTAGAGCAGTAAGTAGACCGCTATCGAGGTTTTGTTGTTGATCCGTCATGCAAACCCTGAAAATAACGAAGCATCATAATACTAAGAAACCTCTCCAAACTAGGGTGGCTACACGGCAATGTTTTGAGTCTTCATACCTTGTGCCGTTGACGGAATTTCTTGGACGCCTAGGTACTCGTTGTCACTGTATGTAAATACTTCATATGCATCGGGCTTTTCCAATTTAAATTGGGGTCCAAGGTCGGGTAGATAGTTAATTTAAAGTTGATATCTGTGCGCCATCGCGACCGACTCCCTAGTCGCCCTACCGCCTCTACAATCTTCCCGCCAAACAGCCACTTCTCACATCACACTGTAAATACATGTACCGCTGGCAAGAGATTTCTCCACCTCAAACTCTACATAAGTATAGCAGACGTACGCCTTGACGTGACAAGGTGGAGATGACTTGATTGCCTTGAACGGCCTTCAGAATGAACAAGAGTAATCTCACTCCACAACTCCACACACGAGTCTTCATACTCGAAATCACTCCGTCACATCGAGGTGTACGACCGTATGCAACGTATAGCAGACTGAATATTGCGGAACGAGTCATGATGAACACTTGGATTGCTTCCCTGGGCCCAAAAAAGTCGAAGCCCAACATGTCCCTACTTAGGCTCTCATTTCTCAAGATTAACTTCATAAAGCGCATAACAGCGTTCCTTCCGATCGCCATTACTACCCAAAAAAACCCAAACCCTGTTCTTTCGCTGCTCCACACACGCAGCCCGCCGCTAATTTCCGCACCGGATACCGCAAATCAGACGTGCATGCACCCCCCCTCCTCCTTTCCCTATTTTCCTCGATCGATCTAGAAACACCCTCAAGTCTATTTTCTTCATGAGAAACATCAAGGAATTCGCAGTTGCAAGAGAGAAAATGGATCGAGATATCAGGTACAAGTAGTATGAGGTGAATTTGTAAGTTGATATATCCAGCATGGGGTACGCCCATCATGGTGCCGCCAGCCAGATGATGAAAAAAAAAATACAACTTTGACCAGGATTCATTTCCGCAATCTGTACTTGGTACTTGGTAGACGGCATCCGCCGGCATGCCGACTCTATACCTCGCTCGCAGCAAAGCACTCAGCTTGTACCGTAGCCTTCTTCCATAAACTTCATAATAACACAGATGTTTTTTTTCCATGGCTACAAACAACCACACACTGGTCGTAGGCCTCACATACGGCTCTGAATCCGGCGGCAAATACTGCGGACAGATAGTAGACGGAATGGCGCCCTGTGCAGCTAGATATCTCTTGTATCCGAGCGCTCTACCGAGGACATGTGCTTGATTGATGCCGAATTCTTTTTGGACGCGCGTCATGCATTTTGCGACAAAGTCTGGACTTGAAGGGGATGCGGTGGGCATGGAGCCGGCCTGTGGAAAGTTGAGAGGCTAGTCGGGACGGATTCGATAGTGTGGGAGATAAAAGGGGGGGGGGGGATTCCGTA